>CM068547.1:712607-773322 GCA_035048495.1 Euptelea pleiosperma
TTGCCTCCTCCGGTTCTGGTTCTGTGCTAGTAATCTGCTCCTCCACTAAGGTATGAAATGCTGGTGGATCTCCGAATTTTTGGACTTCCCGGGCAAGTTTATCAGCAGAGGCCTTGATGGGCATCCCAGTGCAGTGGAAAGCAAAAGGCAAGAGTACATTGGCGCCTCTTAATCTATGATAGGCAGATGCAAATTCGAGCTTGGACAGAGAGAATGCATGACCCAGATGCAGTAAGCCATTCATATAAGGGTATGGGAAGTTTCCAAAGAACTTTTCCCCTTGTTCAGGAGGTCTTTGGCAGGATTCAGCTCTGAAAACATCTTTTTCTTCCCACCAGTTTCGAACCTTTGCCTCTATCTCCAGCAGCCGGTCCCTCCTTGCAAAGCTCTTTCCACTCTCCATCTCCTTACTGGAAATTTGACAGAACCTGTAGAAAATAACCATGTAAGCAATCAATCTCTATTCTCGCCCAAATCAACCAAAAAAAAAAGGGAAAAAGAAATACCAAATAAACCCAATAGAAAAAAGACCAACAGACCCAATCAACCAAATACCAAGGAAAAAAAATGAAGAGACTAAAATCAAACAAGAACCCAACTAAAAACACAGAAAAGAAAGGGAAAACTAGACCCAAACAAACCACACACCCCAAAACCTATAAAAACAAAAGCAAAATGAATAACCAAAAATAACAGACCCAAATCAACAACCAAAAAAAAAAAAAAATTTAAGACAAGATAAAACACCAACAAACCAAAACTCAAAGAAAAAAAAAAAGAGTCCCAAATCAACCAAAAACCAAAAAATCAATATAAAAAAAAAAAAAAAAAAAAACCAACAGACCTAAATCAACCAACAATCCAAAAACATCGAAAAAAATCAATCCATCTAAAATTTCAATATAACTCCGTATGGTGATCAACAAAAAGTTTTACAGAAAAATGGATTTGTGTGACAGTAAAGTGTTGATACAGAAATAGTTTTATGACATTTATATGCAGAAATGAAAACTTATTCAGGGAAACCATACAGATCTAAATGAAAAGATATAATCACAAAAACAAACATGAATCAAAAGATAACTTCTCTTACAATTCAAATCAAAATCAACGGCGTGATATAAGAGAGTAGATGGGCTTTGCAGTTACCTGATATTGAACACTAATCTGTGTAGAGTATTTGTACTTGAAACCCAAGATTGCAGATGCTGTTTAAAGACACTGGAAGCCAGTGAGAAGTGAAATTAGGTTTAGGGTTTTAGGATTCCAAGCTCTCAGATTCTCAGCCGTTTCCAGGCCTCAAAGATGAGAGACCAAGACCAACGACGCAGAAATAGAAGGGGTAATACTAACATATGGCAGCAGTATCCCTAATATAATGTTGTCTTACATTGGTGGGACCACAAATCGACAGAATTTTCTTATGTTTTAGGTTAAATTATTCTCTAAGCTAAATTATTCTCTTTTGTGGTAGCAAAAAAGTTCCATCCTTTTGTATCGTATCAGAATCAAATCGTCCTCAAATTGGATTGATCCGTTGTTCCTGGCTGTCGGATTAGAACACCTTTTGTTTTGATGTAGTACTTCATTAACGGGCCCAAAGATCCTGTGGTTAATTTTTTTTTTGATAGGGAAGATCTTATGGTTGATAAATATTGGGTATGACTGGAAAAGAGCTCAAATCCATTGATTTGAAATCACTGCTAGATCCTCCAAAATTTAGGGGGTAAAGGGCGGGATCAACGGAGATGGCAGTGGGCCCAAAAATGCATTCACCTTGGTACCTAACCAGGAAATTTTTTTAGGTCGCGATGTTAAAAAAAAAAAAGAAGCTGTAGCTTAATCCAAACGCGTGAGAAAACCTTCGCTCACACCTGTGTGTGAGCAAAGCCGATCACACGTCACAATATGAGCCACGGGGCACACTCTTAGAGGACGATGACCGTATGAATGTTTGGCTAGTCCCTCAGTGGACTTGTAACCAAAAATTAGCTTGATTAGTGATTTCTAAGCATTGGATTGGAATCATTTGAATGGGTTGATTTTAACCGTAGAATTTAAAGCATTATTGACCATTATTTGGGATACTAGATCCAACGGTTGACATGACTAATCAGGCTGATTTTGGGATTGCAGGTCCAACGGGGGACTGGACAAACATCCATACGGTCATCATCCTCTAAAAGTGTGCCACGTGGCTCACATTGTGGTGTGTGATCGGCTTTGCTCACACACGGTGAGAGCAAAGATTTACTCCAAACGCGTATGCTAGCACCACTTTTGTTACTCACTGCTGCCATGTGGGACCCACTGACCGTATGGATGTTTAGCCAAAGGTTTAAAGGGGACCGTTATAACGGTATAACGGGCTAGGGGCGTTACCTTTTTCCGTTATAATGAAAAAAACACTCGGGTAAAAACGGAAAAAATGGAATATAACGAAAATAATGGAAACAATGGCGCTGAAATTCTAATTTCAAAAATAGAAAATAATGGGAAAAAATGAAATATAATGGAAAAAAAATGAATAAAAAACAAAAATAAAGGCCGTTTTTTTTCACAAAATTTTCAGAAAATAATGGCTGTTACTTTTGTTATAATGGCCATTATTTTTTGGGGGTTTTAACAGTCCATAACGTAATGGGGTAGGTCCGAATCCGTTATGACGGATGTTATTTTCGTTATAACAGCTGTTTTTTAAACCTTGGTTTAGCCCACTCCTTAGTAGACATTCGTGCAAAAAATGTGATAATTTTTAGCCCTTTCTACGAGTACTCAAACAAAATGGTTGAATTCTCGGCTAGAATAACATCTTAAAAAGTACTAAAATATAATGGCTAGAGATCACCAATCCTGAAATTTTTGGTGTGTATATCCACCACGGTGTTGGCTAAACATCCATGTGGTCAGTGGGTCCAAATGGCAGTAGTGAGTAACAGAAATGGTGCTTTCTTACCCAGAGGTGCTGCGTCAAGTATACCTACTCTAGTATGGCGGTACCCAACTTCCCGTAAACGATACGACAATGGAAGATCCGTAGACCTAATGGCCCTCTCATCACAGGAACAAGAGACATGAAACTTACTAAGGATCTTAACATGCGAAAGGGTACAGGACTCAAATCCTTAGTCAGCTTGTTTGATGAATTTTAGCCTTTGGTTTTAGTACCCAAAAAAATAGTTGAAACCAACGGCTAGAATCACGCCTTAAAAAGTACTAAAATCTAATGGCTAGAGATTACCGGTCAGGGTGATTTTTGGTTTGTGTGCTAGGGGTGGGCTCAGAGTCGTCTTGATACAATTTGAGGCGTAAGGCAAAAACTCTATGTAAGGCATTTTTTTTATGTTTAATATATTAATATATAATATTAATTAAAAAAAACTAACTTTTTATATAGTAGAAAATCTTTACTTAACAACTCTTTATAGTCAAAAACTATAGAAAAAATTTAGATGTAAAGGACTCCCGTTGCAGCCTATGCAGAAGACTCTCGTGGCCTTGCATTGATCATTTTTTATTTTGCCCAATGACTGCGTGGATGTTCAGCCCACCTATTGGTGGATAAACCTACTAAAAATCAGCTTGATTAATGATTTCTAACCTTTGGATTTACTACCCAAAAAAATATGCTTGAATTCAACAGCTATATTCAATCCTAAAAAAGTACTTAAATCTATGGCTAGAGATAACCAATCAAGTTGATTTTTGGTTTGTATATCCAACAAGGGGTGGGTTAAACTAGGGGTGTCCGTTTAACCGGAACCGAAAACACCAGTTCCGGTTCCACATTTTTGGGAACCGATTAAAAAGTAACTGGAACCGAACCGACAATAACGGTTCCGGTTCAGGGTAGCCTAATAAGGAACCAAAATCGATAAGAACCGGAACTGAACCGACTAGAACCTGTACCAATAAATAAATAGTGTAAATATTGTCATATTCTCAAGATTTGGCCCAATATACTTGGAACCGGAACCGATGTAAATACATAATCGGTTCCGATTCCGGATCCATCACTTTGAGAACCGAAAACGTTAAGGACGAACCGATAAGAACCGGAACCGATTGTTCCGATTCTAGTCACCTTAGGAACCGAACCGGAACTGACCCCTTGACACCCCTAGGTTAAACATCCATGTGGGTTAGTGGGCCCAAATAAATGTAGTGAGACGTGGGCTGGTGCCCATCTCTCACTAAATGGCCTTAGGTGGCTGCCTTAAGGTAGAGGCAACCCTAAGTAGGCTAAACATCCTAGTCAGGTCTACCTTGTTACATCTTTTTTCCAAAGGGTGGCTCCACGGGCGCCCATGTCTTTCAGCTGGGTACCCTTCTCTCTCTCTCTCTTTGGCCGTGGGGGCTAAAAGCAGAGAGAGAGAGATTAGCACTGCAAATATTTGCACGTGAGCGTTTGCGACAATTGCATGTGCTTGGCGGCACAACATCCAACAAATATTTGCATTACGCCCAATCATTATTTGCCAAAAAAGTGGTCTAATGACTCACCCCCCTTGGTCTCCCCCAACAGCTTTCTCCTCCCCAACCATACTAATATTTTCCCAACAAATATTTGTAATTGCAAACATTGATAATCAAATGTTTGCTTGTAAACATTTTCCTGCAAAATACAGACAGGATACCATGTATACATGGCCTTATTGTGTTTGACAGAATTGTTGGATTGGTGATATCCCACTCCCGGTTCAGAATTGACAGGTCAGTGGCTCAACCGGATCCATTTATGGTTCTGCCTCCCAAGAAAGATATTCTTAATGTGTACATTTGCTTTGAAAACAGGTGTGATGGCAACACCTACACCACCTAAAGATCATGCAATGCACGTGAACATCAATCAAGCAATCTCCACCGTCGAATTTGACTGATTGTGATTTCATGGTATGTATAATTGTCAATGTGGGTCCATCACCACCACTGAATGACCTATTGATGATAAAGACATACAAAAGTCCTACCTTCTACAAGTAATCAAGCTTTGGTTTTGAAATTATGGTAGAAAGGAGACCTTTCCAAGGTATAAAAAAAATATCAAAATGGTGGAAATTTTGGATATATTTTCACATTTTAAGATTTGCTGCTTTGACTAGGGCGTGTTTGATTGTACGGAAGTTTTTCCTGACAAAATCCTCTTTTTCCTTGGAAATTTTTCTTATGCATTTGGTAAAATGGCTGCTTCATTGCACCCAAGAAAACATGTATTTTCCAACCATGAGAAAAAAAAGGGTATTTTTGTGTGAAAATGAATTCTCACCTATGTGGAATGGAATCGAATTCTGGGCTTGGAGAAAATTTTTCCGATTTAAAATGGCTATCAAGCAATGAAAAATCGTATTTCCCCGAGAAATGCAATTTGAACAAAGAAAAAAATGGCAATCAAACACGCCCCAAGATTTTCGACATTTCAAGCTACCTTCCTTGACTTTTCTTTCTTCTTATTCCTTCCTTCACTTTTCCTTGACTTGAGAGAAAAGGAAGGGACAACATTGAAATTTTGAAATAAGGACTTCAAAGATTACTAAATACCCAATAACCCCCCAATCTTCAAAGAGTCGTACAAAAACAGTAGCAAAAATTTTGAAGAGCCCACCAAAAAAAAATCCTTCCAACCAGAGCAAAACCAGAAATCACACACATAGAAGTTTCAATAATAATAATAAAAAAAAAAACATTACCCCTAAAATAAAATTAATTATAATTATTATATAAAAATAATAATTTACAGAAACACCCAAATATAATTAAGATTTATGATAAACACCAATATTTTATCCTGCAAATCAAAGAGATCCAACACCAACCTCCTCTCCATCTTCAAGTATAATCAAATGGTCCCCGTTAAATCAAATATTACAGAAAAAGAAAAGAAAAGAAAATAGAAACTAACTCCGGCATCGAGTAATGGAGCTGCAACCGCGACTGTACGGATTGGCCTGAGCTCCAGCTTGGCAATTGTAGTAGGACGCGCCACGTCGGGAGCAGGGTACGCTGTTCCTCTTCAGCGCTTCGTAGCTTATGTACTGGCTTGTTGCTAAAATGCGCCGGTTAATATCGGAGTCCATGTCGAATTCGTTGTCGGCCATGCACTCGGCTATGGAGCCTTGGCAGGTTGATCTCGTCGGAATCCAACCCAATTGGTGGTCCCCGGTAGCATCTACAGTGATGGATGAGATGATCAGAGTAGCGATGAAGATATTGAAGATTACGAGGAGGGTATAAGAAGAGATCGTCGCCATTGTCGTGTTGTTCAGTTGAACTTGAAGCTCCCCTCTCTCTGTTTCTCGCTCCCGCTTTCGTATCTGCAGAGAAAAAAAAGGAGACGGAAAGGTTGTATTAAGGTCGGTGGGTCTAGAGAACTGACATTGATTTGGTGATAATCTACGAAAATGCCACTTGACTCGGTATTTGGTAACATGTGAGGATGTTTGGACATCCCCACCAACTACTTTTGACTTACAAACACGAAGAAAAAAGCAAAATACAAATAAAATAGGGTCAGGATCGGGGGACAAATTTTGACACAAAGTTTCACACCAATTTTGGTGTACCCACGTGGAAGATAATTCAATGGCTGATTTGTGGTGAGACTGTAGATCAACCCTACAAAAAATCAACTCATTCTGAAATTTCTAACCCCATCAAATGCGGGTATCAAGTTAACAGTAAAAAATAGACGGTCCATAATTCTTTAACTTGTAAACCAAGCTACTAATATCAGAATGATTTGAATTTTTGTGAGGGTGATCTCCTCACCATAGAGACCATCCTCACCAAAAGTCATCCCATTCCAAAACTTCTAATGTATAAATTGGCCCCGCCAAATTTTGGTGTGAAATCTGAGGTGATGCTTCTACCCTACACCTAATATTGAACATTTGAGTCATCGCGTCATCGATCTGAACAGTGAGACATATCACAAGATCAGACTCGGTCAAAGGTTTCAAATATCTCTTACTTGCTCACCCTTAAGTGGAATGACTTCGTCTACTTCTTAAATGAACCCGCCGGATCGTTTCTTTACCTCTAGAGGTAGGGAAATCATGATTGAGATAGCGGACCCAAAGCTATGGAACTTGGGTGTTAGTCTTTCGTCGAAATGGATCGTCTGATAATCGGTTGCTCAAAAGAAAAGCACCCTTGTGACATAATTATATGTTTGCTATAATTTTGATGTCGAAAGGGATTTTCTTTAGGGTTGGGCTCAAGGGACTCCTCTTGGTGTTCATGTGCTCGGCCGTGGATTTCAGGAATCCAACAATGGTTGTCAGCACCAAGCTGTCATCACTTTTTTCACTTTTGGTGGCACTGACAACCACAATTGGATTCTTGAAGTCCACTACCGAGCGCACGGACACCAAGAGGGGTAACAAAAGAGGTACTCGGAGCTTGAGCCTTTTCTTTATCTATGGGTGAAAAGTTTTGATGTATTTGTATTTAGGGTCGGGGCTCAGGAGGGCCCCTTTTTCTGATCCCTCTTGGGAGTGTGGACTCAGCCTGTGAATCTAATGGTGGTTGACAGTGCTAAGCTGGCATTCAATTTTTCATTAAGTGAATGCCAGCTCAACACTATCAACCATCGTTGAATTCTCAAAATCCACGGTCCCAAGTTCGACTCCTGAGAGGGGTCAGAAAGCGGGTTCTCAGAGCCTAAGCCTTGTATTTATAAAAACTTTAATTTTTGTGGTGGGCACCTTTCCAACCCGAAAGCTTCTTCTTGAATTTCTCTATAACTAAATTACAAGAATCCTACAAGATCAGTTCGTTCTTTTTTCTCTGAAACAGATGGTCAGAACTTCATCTCAGTTCAATTCCTACTGAGAGGTCCACTACAATTAGTTGTAGAGAAAAACTTGGAAGATAGTCCATCCAAAAGGTGGTACTTTGATTAGTCTTGATCGGCGAGGGCCGTGGACCATGTTTAGGTTACCAAACTCACCAAATGTAAGGAGCATCATCCTCCATGCCTCCAATGATCATACTCAAGGTTTAAAGAGGGCCGTTATTACAGTATAACTGATTGGGACGTTACCGTTTTTTCTATTATAACGGCCGTTATAATGAAAAAAAATGCTCAAGGGCAAAAACGGAAAATAACAAAAATAATGGTGCTGAAATTTCAAAATTTAAAAAATAGAAAATAACGGGAAAAAAACAAAAAAAGAAAGTGGCTGGTTTTTTTTAACAATTTATCCAGAAAAATAACGGTTGTTATTTTTGTTATAACGGGAAAATAACGGCCAATTTTTAAACCTTGATCATAGTTTTTAATCAAATAAAAAATAAAATAAAATGATAATTTTTATGTGTGTAATGAAGTCAAATTCTAATGGTAGGCGTGAAAACAACTTTGGTTGAGTCTTGACCTTTAGAGAGTATATATCGCGTAAACATGTATCCAAGCGTTGGGGTAACTTCGTAATTAGAAACAAAAAGTTGGGCATATTATTTTGTTGAGTCGGTGTCGGCCTCAAGAGGGCGTCCTCTGTAACTGGGTTAGTATGAAATTGGAATTAAGTAAAAGGTTAGAAGAAGATTGGCATCTAGGGTGGTTTCTGGTTTGCACCTATTCCGTCCAAGCATCTCTCTCTCTATCTCTCCTTCTGTTACCGTTAAAACGGCCGTTATTGATTTGTCATTTTGTCCTCTTTCCCCCCAATAAAATTTTGGCATTAAGGAATCTTTTGAATTTTTTATGTACCTAAATGATCCAATTTTAGTAGCACCCCCCTGAAATTTGAAAGTAATTTGTAATACCCCATTATACTTACAAACATTAGAATTACCCCCCTTGACCTAGTTTAACAGTGGTTGACTTGAGTTAAAATGGACTTGAATCACATATTGTTAGCATTGTAATTGCAATATTATAGTCCTTTCATAGGTGCATTGGCAGGCGCATGATGCATGTCACATTTTAATGTTAGTCAAATGATGGTTAAACTAGGTCAAGGGGGTAATCATAAAGTTTGAAAGTAGAAGGGGGTATTATTACAAATTACTTTCAAATTTCAGGGGTATTATTACAACTGTAGTTTTGGACAAGGTTTCAAATAGTCCCTTAACGATGCCATTACGACGTTATAACGGGTCATGCCTGAGTATATAGATTGATAAAAAACCTCGATAATGACAAAAAAAAATAAAAATTTCTTTCTGAAATAACGTTACGGAGGTCTGGCCGTTACCATTATAACAGCTGTTATTTTCATTATAATGATATTTTTTTAAATATGGTTTTGGCTATCAGAATCTCAATATTTCAAAATGTGTCACTATGTACTAAATGCATGCTTGTTTTAAATTTAATGACCGTTAATATGCACTAAATGCTTCCGATTTTTATGAACTCTCTGTAAGTTTTAATGCTTACTTTAAAATTTTAAAATACACTAAGTAGGCGGCAGGTGCATGAGTGATTGTAGAGATGTTTCTGGAAGAGGTGGCAATGCAGGAAAGTTAAAAGGGCAGTCTTGGAAACACTGGAAAAATAGGGACAGTTTTGAAATTTTGGCAATTGAAGGGGCAACTCTACAGTTTAAGAACACGTGAGGCCATTTATTTTTGTACCTCGCGAGACACTTTATCTTTGCCCCGGCGGATGAATCAGGTCAGAAGTCGGAGCAAATAATAGAGCAAGACTTGCCTGACCACCCGTGGTCAGGTAGCTACCTCACCACCTACAATATAAGCCAAGTGGAAATTTATTAGAGGACACTGACCGTATAGATGTTTGGTCAATCCCTAGGTGGACCTACAAACCAAAAATCAGCCTGATTAGTGATTTCAAAACCGTTGGATCTTTATATGGAAATAATGGTAAATAATGCTCAAATTCCTACGGCTAAGATCAACCAACGAAAATGACTTCAACTAAGGCTTAAAAATCACTGATCAGGTTGATTTTGGGTTTGTAGGGTTCACCTAGGGATTGGCCAAACATCTATACGGTCAGTGTCCTCTAATAAATTTCCACGTGGCTTATATTGTGAGTGGTGAGGTAGCTACCTGACCACGGGTGGTCAGGCAAGTCTTGCTCCAAATTAAATAATGGACCAAAGACCGTTAGACTATAACCGCGTTAGTCACGTCAGTAAGAGGTGACGTGACGTATACGTAGCCGTTTGGCATTGCTGTTTGAAATAGTTATAGGCCCAGGCGCAGATCGCTAGTAAAACTTGTGTCACAAGATGTTGTGACGGAAGCCAGTCACAGCACTCAATACTAGCCACGTGGCGATGACCGTCTGGATGTTTGGCCAGTCCCTCGGTCGACCTACAAACCAAAAATCAGCCTGATTAGTATCTACAACCTTTGGATTTTTGGACCCAAATAACGCTCAAATTCCTACCGTTATAATCAACCCATGAAAATAACTTCAATAAAATCGTTTAGAAATCACTAATCAAGCTGATTTTTTGTGTACCGGTCCACCGAGGGACTGGCCAAACATCCATACGGTCATCATACTCTAATAGTATGCCACGTGGCTCGTATTTAATGCTGTGACCGGCTTCCGTCACAACATCTTGTGACACAAGTTTTACTCGCAGATCGCTAGGCCGGGTTTTACGCTTCAGGAAACCCCTTGTTTTTCTGTTATTAATATATTTTAAATTATTATTTTATTTCCTAACCTAATCAAACTCAAAGACATTCTTTCCAAAGTTGACAAAAATGCCCTCACGTTTCAAATTCCAAAACAGCCCTCAATTGTTTGGTGTCCTAATCTGTTACCCTACAAATAGGGCCACTCATTTCTCTTGAATCTCTTTAACAAGGTATACCTGAGATCTTGTCAAATGCGGAAGCGCATTTTTGTTACTCACCGCTTCATCTGGGCCCACTGACTGCATGGATGTTTAGCCACCCTTTAGTAGACATCCCTACCAAAAATCAGCTTGTTAACGTCTTAAAAAGTACTAAAATCTAATGGTTAGAGATTACCAATCAGGGTGATTTTTGGTATGTATATCCCCACGAAGGGGTGGGATAACATCCATGCGGTCAGTGGGCCGAGATGACAGTGGTGAGTAACAAAAATGGAGCTTCCGCATTTGACAAAGTTTCAGACAATACCTTGTTACATCTTTTTCCAATTTTTAATGCAATTTTTACAAGTTCAAACAAAAACTCCAACTGCTGCATAATAAAAATCTATTACTATCTGACATTTTCAATACCTACCAAAGAAACATTAAAATAAACAATAAATAAGAGATTTGCAGGGTTGATCATTTCAAAATCTTGGCAAGTAGGCTTTAGGGTTAGACATTTTCAGTATATATTTTTATTGGGAGATCTAAGTACCAAACCTTATCTGAATTGGGAAGATTTAAAATAGAGTAAGCTTCACAACTTGCAATTTTTCTTTAAGGGAAACCCTAAATATTTTGAAGAGCCACATTTTTTTTGGGTCCCAGTTGGAGAGATCAGTTAGGAGAAGAATCACCCAAATTCAACATTCAGACCCATCTGATCTATCACGTTCTTTTGGATGGTCAAAAAAAGTCTAGATCGAATGGTTATAATCATCTCATGTGCTGTATTTTGACCTACAGTATCAATATCCTAAGTGTGAGTGTGACCCATTAAATCGCGAGTCTTACGATCCTGCTTGTGTGCCACCTAGACGACAATGCCATATGTAAATCAGTAACAGTTCTCAGAACTCAAGCCATAGAACATCAATTTTCACTAAATTAATCTTACAAGTGCAAGATACAATGGAGGATAATGGCAGAATGGGATCTGTGTAGTTCCCAAATAATAGAGACAGTTGAACGATGACGACGGCGACGACGATCGATTTCACATATTGCAAAACAAGCAGTCGTAATCTGCAATGTTAATTTTGGGTTAGTAATTCCCTTAATCTGTTCTGTAACATCATAGTTGGGATTAAGCCTCTCCTATCTGATATTAACCAAGAAAGATAACTACAATATACATATCTCAAACTGCTTCAATCCTCATTAAACAGATGTTGTGACTTGGGAACTCATGGGAAGATCACAATACTCCCATGTGCATGAGTTAGCTACAAACTTGGCGGCATTAGCTTCCACTCCCTAAATTTGGAATTTCATATTTGATGGATAACACAAAGAACTGGCAATACGAAGCACAGTATATTTTTGTTTTTTGCTTGGTAAGGTCACTTTAAGCAAGACTGAAATCTGTTACAAGAGAACATCCAATGGGTTTGATCCCGAGACTTTCCTCCACAAGAGGGTTTCCATCAAGTGCTCCTTACACTCTAATTACAGTAGGATTCTACAAGCACCTCCAATGAAAAACTCCAAAATAATACGATCCTATTTAATGGTGAATGAAGAGGTGAAACAGGGAGCTCCAATACATTTGGAGATTATTGAAGACAGCTTTTTGGAGTTCTAGCCTTTTCCCATCTAGGAGATTTTATGTGTTAGGTGTTTGTAATCACTAATCAGTCCCAGACATCATCGAAGTCAGGTGAATCTTATTAACTAATGGTGGGCAATCCAGATCCGCTAACCTTGATGAAGGGAAGACATGTATTTCACTGGAAGAGCTTTATAATGTAAGGGTGTAATATGGGCACTTGATTGGCATCTGACCACTATTTGCCAATCTAAAGGAAAGAGAGCTAATATACACTGGTAGTGGAAATTTATACAATATTCCCAGCCCAAGTCACTCGATCCTCAGCTGAGCTAGCAGTTATAGTTGAACAACATGTAGATGAAGCTATCTGCCTTTTGAGGCACAATGAAAGTACTTGCACACCTGTGAAGGCATATGTATGAAATTATTTTCTTTCATCTAATTATTCCACAGCATCTCAATTTTTAAAATATCTAAAGTGGTTCAACCTATTTTGAAAAAAAAGATGCAGTTAAAATGTACAACCAATAGGTCTGTCTTAAATTCCCTTCTTAAATAATTACACTTTCTAAATCCTATCATGGTTTCAAGTTTCGGCCGAAACTACTTTGGTTTCGGATAAAAACTAATTTTTTATTCATAAAATGTCACCTGGGTTCGGTCAGTTTTGGACTGAAACGAAACCAGTCACTTTGAACCATGAATCCTATGTCTCACTGTGATGAACTCCTAAAGTGGTTTCTCTATATTCAAACAGTAATCAATCACATTTTTATCTTGGATGCATATACTCTGAATCATTGGGCGACGGCTCATAATCACGCCATATTTTCAACACAAACCTAGAACAGAAAGGAATCATAAACTGTTTCTGAGGTAAACATGATAATTGGCCACATAGAGCTTTTTAGTCAACAAAATAGAGCGAACATTCAGATGAAACCAACAGGTTTAAATCTTGGAAAAGGGGAAAAGCTATTGAGATTAGTTAATGGAAATGATAAGATGGTTTACAATGGAAAGCTTTTTCATAAAGAGAGAAAACGGCACTGCTTACCAAAAGAAGAAAAAGAGAAATGGGCACTCACAACAAAATACAGAACCAGCAAACTGACCATTTTTGAAAGAACTGAGACAGACCTGCTGTTGCTGTTGTCCTTCCTCCTTCCTAGCAAGGAGGTGTTGGCTGAACACACAATTCACTCTCATCCTCATCGTCATCGTACTCATCCGCACCGACCCAATTACTAGGATGACGCTGTGACCAACCGTGGCCGTTCATTTCAGCCCTATCTGCGAAGTGGAAAGGGAAGAATAGAAGTTGCTGTCAGGAGTCCTTACATAATTAAGATTTTATCATGCACAGGGCCATTTTTGGCTAACCTTGAGGTTCTTCCGCATGGTCTGTTTCCATTGCATGCTGGCTACTGTATTTTGTCAAGAGAAATTGTTTATCATTCTCTCTAGAGGAATCCATTCCATACATTCAATTATATGAAATCAAATCCGCATATATTGATGAACATATACATTGAATCATGCATATATATATGTGTGTGTGTGTTTGTGTGTATAACAGTAAAACTATATCCATTTTATCTCTTGGATTCTTTGGCCTCCAATCCCCCCTATCAGATGGGAACAACTTCCTCCCCTTTCACTACTAATGTAGAATCCTAAGCTGAGAAAATACCAAACTGAAGTTTCTCATACAGTGATATAAAGTTTCATTATGGAGTATAAGGTTGACTTGGACAGAGAGCATTCCCAGATGGGTAACAACTTCCTTTTGCTTCCTTCTCTGATGTGGACGACAAAACTAGGTATGTTTGGACAGCGTTCATTTGGATTGGTTGAAGATCCATTTCATGGTTGCAGCTAAAGGACTCCAGGCAAAATGATTGTTGGTAGCCTAATTAGAGATTCAACCTGGTTTTGTTACACAGATATTACCTTCGATAAGATTTGGATATTGAGAGCAAAGGAGGATAGACTGGATTTTTTCTGGGAATCTTTGGATTCAAGATGACTCTACCAGTATGAAGAATTTTTTTATCGGTTACCAGTAAGAACAATTGGTTGAACAATATAAAAAGGTTACCATGGGACTTAAGATAAAAATACCAGTGGAAGTATCACATAGAAGTTGAACTTCTGATTTTTGTGAATCTTAAGGCTATATATATGGCATGTGGATACGACTTCAGCTAATGATTGGAAACTGGAAAGGTGTGCAATACTAAGAAGGTTATCTGACCACTTTAGCTGTACCTTGAGGTTTACTGATAGTGTAGGTAATGTCCAGTGAGCTTTGTTTAGCTCAGCTGTGTGGTATGGAGTTTTCACTTATATCACATTGTTAACTGAGCCTAAGCGAGCGACTCTTTCGAGATTGGCAGAGCAATTTTTGTGGACCCTTAGGTGTAGACAGGATCAAAGCACTCTTAGCAAGTTTCAGAGGTGTTCACGGCTCTTCAGCAAGAGCTAGAGAGCTATTCATTCCATGTGAGGTGGGAGAACATTGTGATTTGGGTTATGAAATCTAGTAGAAAATTCGGATGTTCTTCATCCGATGGTAGAACACATTGGTATTCAAAACCTCCAATATGTAGAACACGTTTCGTGTGCTTTCTTGGAGAGACAAGATTCTTACTTATGACTAACTGGCTAGGTGGAATTGAATTATAGACTTTTCTCTAAAATTTACAGTTTTCCCTAATCCTAAAAAGAATGTGACAGATTGGACGGTTATGATCATCCAATCAGGTCATTCTAAGTGTGACTGATCGATAGAGGGTACCCCTGCATGTGCTCCAAGTGCACAACCATCCTGTGCATAGACCTTATTTACAGTCTATAAGACTCAGACATGAGATTTCCCCATTAACAACTCGTCACTTCATGAAATAAGTAAGAATGATGCAGTGATTTCTTCACTTTTAAGACTATCATGTATAATATGTTCTACCAAAACAAAATTTAAGGATACAGGTCAGGACCATCAGGCACATTCCCTCTTGCAGTCACTGTCTTTGAGATATTCATCGTGTCAATCCTTTGCCTTCCACTCTGTCCACTAGCATTTGGACTTCCCTGCACTTGAACCTGTCTTTCTTCAGCACCACTACCACTTTTGGCAGCACTTCCTGTTTAAAATCAGGCCAGTTGAAAATTCTTAGATATATTATAACATTTCACCATAACACCATTTACTCAATGAAAATATAATTACCTGAAAGCTCCGACCATATTCTGGTGTGATCAGATGGATGCTCCGAAACAGCAGCTCTTGACCTCTCCTGTTGTGCTTGGGAACCTGTTCCATGTTCAACCTGAGCACTCGCTGTGGGGGCTGCTGCTGCTGGATCTTCTAACGGATTTCCTTCATGAAGTTGTGATACAAGCATGGTTGCTAGGACCAGTGTCATGTCAAAGTCTGAATTGGACCCATCATCTAGACCGAATTTTGGTGCCATTAGAATAGGCCTGCTCCCAAGACCAATTTCTACAAAATTAAAATTTATAATCTGGATACACCATAGAACTTGCAAAGAAAGTTAAAAAAAAGGGAAGAGAGTACAAATCAAGTGAGAATCTTACACCATTTAACAAATGATATATTCCGTATTAACAGTCCAAGAGGCATGCCATTAATGTGTAATTATGAACTTGCCACTAATCAGATAATCCTAATCTTCCAAACACTAAACTTTTTGATGACCACTAATAGAATGCTTAGAATCATCCCATGAGTATGATTATGGTGGTATAGCTTGTCCAAGAGGTGGTCAATTCAATCAATTAGCAGTCTTCATCAACAACCCATATACTGGTTGGAAATAGTTGACTATCTATTTACTAAATCGTATGACTCACAAAATGGTTAATTTAAAAAATTCAGGAAAATAAATAAAAGGAAATAAGAATTACGAATATCATACTCGCCAGCTTTCTCGAAAAATAAGTGAATGTCAACTTCACATGCCTCGCAGAAGGAAAGAAATGCCTGCATTTGTTAAGAAACAGAGAAAAATTCCATCAAATACTTCACATTAATGAAAACAGAGATATTCCACCACACCAAAATACACTTATGGATCCAACAGATGTTGTGATGATGATTAGGACATTAGCTGCATCCAACAGATTTTGCTCACAGCTCATCCGCTATGAAAAGGGTTCCACAAATATCGTGGCACACTTTTTATAGCTAATGAGTTGTGTCCACCACCTGTTGCCACAATAGTTTATCATTTCCGCATATGTGAACCTTTTCTAAGTTACACTAGTTATAACTAGGTTCAAGAATACAGTCTACAATGCCTTCAGTTCCTTCACCCGAATGTCACATCCACAGGATCTCCAGTGTGCGAATATTGCAAAAATTCTTCAGAAGGGTCTATCCAAAGTTGAGTGTGTAAGGTTGTATCACTGTCATCTGCAATTGAATATTTAGACAATAAAATCCCATGCAAAATTAATTCTATAAAAAAACATAACATCAGATGTTTAAGCACCCTTGGTTGGGTCTATATAACTTCGAAGTTCAACTGCTTTCCCTCCTATTTCACTCGCGGCATCAGAAGGTAATGAAGTTGGTTCAGTTGCAATGACAGTAATCTCCTGAAGGGATGACTGAAAATTAGCTAGCAATCTGTTGAAATCACGAGGCCTCACTACAAAACTATTTGGAAATCTTCTCCTGTCAAGAGATAGATGTTGTATGTCGGGTTCAATGTTGCAAGTAATCCAATAGGCTTTCCTCATACCTGCACAATGTTTTGCAAAGAATGCTCTCCTTAAAATAATTCTAAAACCTTCAAGGGGCTAATTAAAAACACAATGTACTATGATATACGCGGCAACCAACTCCATTATATAGAATGCAACCTACCACCCTCTATCATATATCTTTCCCACCAGATCATCAATCCAGACAGTTTAATCACTAGGCATCTCTTGGATGGACCATAGTCCATAGCCTACCAGTTGGGGAGTCATACCACTCCAATCCAGAGCTAAAATTAGGGTGGCTACAAAAAGATTAGGTTCACAGTCAAGTAAAAGGTTCATATATGGGGTTGTTAAGATTGTTAGACTTGAGTTGCTTTTGGATTGCCATATTCCACAAAGCCTACCAATTGAGTGGTCATAACTATCAAATCTGGAGCTAAACTAGGATGGCTACAAAGATTAGGATCATCAGGTTAACAGACAGAATATAGTTCACAAATGGGGTTGGTGTCCTACCAATTGAAATATTGTAGATTGATGAGTTGGTGGGTCACACATAAGGTACAGGGTGGGCTGCAATATGTCATGAAGCCGGCTGCATCATATATTTTCTCATACAAAATAAGATATCTATGTGGGTATTTAGAAAGGGGAAGATCATGGCAATGGAAATAGGGAATAAAACTATTGAGTATGTACTATACATGTGGTGTGCACGCACATCAATCCAGTTTAAACCATCCAATTGATGGGGATTCCCACCAAGGTGATCTTCAAGCTAAAACTCAGCCTGATCAGATAATCCCAGCCATCTCTTAATTGCATTCTTTTGGGCGGAAAAAAAATTGAAAATCACAAAAGAGGGAAACAATACATAAAAAAGATCAATTTATCAGTTGGTAAGGATGGCTAGGGATCTCTGTAGTGGGGCCAATACAATAGATGGTACAGGAACCCTCCATGCATGCACCATGTCCACACTATACTTCAGATCTTGTAGCACCCCCAAGTACAATATGATGGTATCATTCCCCTTATATAAAGACAGACTAATATGCAAAAATAAGAAACAATTGGAGGCAGAATACCGTTATGGCAATCTAAAGTCCATTGCACCTTTGATGCATCGGAGTCTGGCAATAGTACACACAGGCGATCCACACTTGTAACAGGTGTCCTCAGAACAGAACAAACAGCCTAAATACAGCTAATCAGAAGAGGTGTCTTAGTACACGACCCAATTAACTTTATCAAGCATACTAATAATGGATAACTGTATACCTTCAAAAGCACGCTACATTGCACTTGAGTCATAGAAATCGTATAGACATCAAAGAAATCTGGTTTAAACATCATAGATTGGTAGGCAGACCGGGATGAATTGAGAGTGTGAAATGCGAGCTGTGTGACAATGACAACAAATACCCAATTAGTTGAATGTCAGACTCTTTTTTTAAGGTTCCGGCTCCAATTAGTCGCATCAAAATAATTTAAATTGATTCTAGTCCAATAGTAATCTGTTAGGATCCAAGGATCCTATAAGGCAATCGATTCACTTCAAGGGGAATTGTTCCTCCAACTTTTAGTTAATTTTTTATTGTTGTCTCAAAACAACGTTCCAAGCCTATTTGGCAATTCAAGACTTCTAAATTAGACTTCCTTGCCAATTATAACTCTCTGCTACAATTAGACTCCTAATAAACTTGAATTAGAAAGACTCCTAAACAACTAGTATTCCAATAAGAGAAACAACTCAATTAGAAAGATTTTTAGATAGGGATGGAAGGAATCTAGGCATTGTGTGCTGATGTGGTTGTACGTAGATTGGTTCCTAACATCCTTTTTCCCTTGTAAACGATGGAATACACTATTGTGGTAGCCGAAATGGCTTTCATTAGAATCTTTTTCTGTTAGCTCTCCGAGTTTGCCGCCCATTCGTAGACTTGCTAACAGACAGAGTGGAGAGACAAGGGTCTTTGTTTTAAACTAGTATTCTAATAAGAGAAACAACTCAATTAGAAATACTTCTAGATAAGGACGGAAGGAATCTAGGCACCGTGTGCTCTCCAAGTGTGTTGATGTGGTTGTACGTAGATGGGTTCCTAACATTCTTTCTCCCTTGTAAAAAGGCTTGCCCTCAAGTTGGAAACTCTGGAATATTCTCCTCAGAGGCCAATCGCCATCAATAAGAAATAATAATTGTTCTTTACACTTCTAACCGGGATAGAAGAGTTCATTGCAGTTAAAATAGAAATCCTTGTCTCTCCGTTCTATCTGTTTTGCAGGAGTAAGTCTACGAATGGGCAGCAAACTCGGAGGGTTAACAAAATGAGATTCTGACGCAAGCCATTTCGGCTACCACAATAGTGTATTTCATCGTCCCCCGTTCCTGGAAAGTAGTCACTACCTGAGCCACAAAAGATGCTTTTTGACCAATAGCTACATAAACACATATTACATTTTGCCTTTTTGATTGGAAACAAGATTTGTCTAAGTCACTTTGTTTCTGTTTGTCCAAGTCACTTCTCTTTTTTTCTAAGTCACTTTCTTTTTTCTTTGTGAGTATCGGGAATATCCCCATTCATAGATCCAAACAGAATAATCTTGAAGGATCAAAACGGATTATTCTTGGCACATGGCCAGATCGAAGGCCTCCGTTAAAGTAGGGCACAACAATTGAACCCCAACTTGTATGTCATTATGCAACCCAGAGACAAAGCAACTAATCAAGAAGGATTCCGGTAATCCAATAATCTGATTAGCAAGCTTTTCAAACTGGCCTTGAAACTCGTGAACATTGCTCGTTTGTTTGAGTTTAGCTAATGTAGCACTCAGATCTGCAAACTCTTGGGAACCAAAACATGAGCATAGGGTCTGAGTGAATTGACGCAATAACATCAATCCAACAGAGCGAGTCATCCAACTATACCATGCTATAGCATCTCCAGTTAGGTGAACCGAAGCCAAATGGACCATCTGTTCATCAGAAAAGCCATTAAACCGTTGATATTGTTCAGCCCTGAAAATCCAACCTTTGGGGTCGTCGCCATCGAACTTCGAAAAATTAATCCGAAGAAGACGGCCTTGAATCACTGTGCCGCCTTGAAGATTTTCTGCCCTTTGGTTCACAATGGCAGGAACACGTGGTGCTTCTCGAACTGTACTCAATCAACAATCAAACGTTGCAGGGTCGTTTGAATTATTCTCATCCCCTCTTTCAGCTCTTGTACTTCAATGGACAATTGATCAAGCCGAGACTCAATTATGTCGACCCTCTCATTAACCTCCTTAACATTAACCATTGTGCATACCAGGACTTCCATGCTCTGATATCAGATGCTAGGATACAAGGATATTATAAGCAAATCGATTCATTTCAAGGGGAATCGTTCTTCTAACTGTTAATTAATTTTTTATTGTTGTCTCAAAACAATGTTCCAAGACTACTTAACAATTCAAGACTTCTAAATTCAACTTCCTTGCCAATTATAACTCTTAGATACAATTAGACTCCAACTAAACCTGAATTAGAAAGACTGCTAAACAACTAGTATTCCAATAAGAGAAACAACTCAATTAAAAAGACTCCTAAATACGGATGGAAGGAATCTAGGCACCTGCCACCATGTGCTCTCTAAGTGTGCTGATGTGGTCATGCGTAGATAGGTTCCTAATACGGTTGCAACTTAGGAGGGTTGGGTCGGATTGGGGGTGGGTCAACCCTATCCCAACTCAACCTTCAAGGCTATGAACCCAAGCCCAACCCATCCCTAGGTGGGGCCTAGATTTCCCAGCCCGAGCGCAACCCAATTGGGTTGGTCAATTTCTTAAAATTTTTTTATTTGTTGGAAAGGTTGCTAAATTTTTTTCATATTAAAACTGTTTATTGGCATCCGTTTATGCTAGCTGTGGGGGAAAAATATCTGATCTAACCCACACAATCTTTGAGGTCAGACGATTCGGATTGTGGTGATGATCGGACGACTCTGATGCTCCAGGATGAAACTGCTTTCTCCTCTACAAAGGATAGGATGATCTCCAGATGAGATTTGGTTGTACCTGTTGACAAGACTCCGACGCTCAAGTCAGCTAGGGAAATGTAACAGGTTTTAGGAAATAGTAAAAGATTTCAGAGTTTAAGCTATCTGGATCTAGAGAGCAAGATCCTTTTCTCAGTTCTGAAGGTCTTGTATTTATAGCCTTGGAACTGGCGTGACTCACCTTCCACGTGTCTAGTCATTATCAATCAATGATGACTCAGATAGATTCTGTTATAAAACAATCTGTCGGTTTAAACTTTGACTTTCTTGATTCAGTTATACCTGAAATAACTGAAATAATACTGAGGTGGCATCCTTCGTGTCAGGTGTTCAGATAAGGTGATGTCGAATTCGTGATAATTCAACTAGCTGCCACGTGGCCAATATTCATTAGTTAAGAAATCGATGGTATTCAGAATACTTACCTCGTATGTAAGAGATCCTGCCACGTAAGTCATTTGACATTATCTGGCTTTGACGGGATGATATTGAAATAGATCCCGTCAAGTAAGTCTGATGACCTTGTCGGGATAAATGCATCCAGCCAATAATTTGACCTTGCCGGGAGGATGTCCCGGGATGACATGTTTAGAGTTCCCGGGAATCTATACTTTGAGTTGCCAGGATGAGTTCCCGGGATGACATATTTGGAGTTCCCGGGATGATATACCTAAGTTGCCAAGATGAGTTCCCGGGATGACATGTTTGGAGTTCCTGGGATGATATACTTGAATTGCCAGGATGAGTTCCCGGGATGACATGTTTGGAGTTCCCGGGATGATATACTTGAATTTCCCGGGATGAGAACCTTGAGTTCCCGGGATGAGATTGTAAAAGATCCCGTCTATCTAGTTGATGTCGGTGGGATGAGACTCATCAATATGTCGGGCAAGATTGAATACTTCCCGACATATTAAAGGCTGAGACGCTAATATTCTCTGTCAGCATCACTTCCATGTGTCGATAAAACAATCCTGACACGTGGCATTTCCAAGTAATGGAAATCGAGCGACACGATTGGCAGTTTATTGCTCTTGATGATGATTCCAGCGCATTAACTCTCGCATGCTGTCTTCTAACACGCGTCGTGTATTTGAAACCGCACGTGCTAAGCCAGAGATACGTGTCCAATTTTGACTTGCTGGAAAATACGGCACCCACATCACTCTCCATGATACGTGTCCGTAGCAACGTGCTGCCCAATGTACGTCGTCGAATGGAATGATTGATGGGTACAGTACTCGAGGGAATAGGTAACCGAACCGTCGAGTAACCAATCTTTTGAGTTTTGGCGCCCGAGATTTGATATAGCCAAACTGCTGGTTTGATATAACCAGATCTTTGCCTATAAAAGGTTTATTCACCGCTTTCTTTCATTTCTTCGCCTGGTCTGTGCTCTGCAATACTTCAAGCTTCAAGCTCAAGCTGTTCTTCACCTGTATCTCCTCTGTTCGCTGCTTCCAGACTGTAACGGTACTTTTCTCTCATCTGTCATCCCCTCTCGTATACTTTCATTTTCTTCTTCATCTTCTTCTTCAAATGGCTAGGGGTAAAAGAGTTCTTGAAGATACCGAAGAAATGGTTCCCAGAGAACCAGTAGAAACCAATGTTGATGTAGAGGAGCAATTATCCTCTGATTCGTTGGATAGAGAAGTAGATGTATATAGGGAGGAACCAATAATTCCTCAAGTAATCGTCAGGGTCCCAACTTATGGGAATGACCCTTATATTGTAGGTTTGAGAAAAGAATTTGCCATTCCTTCTTCTGTTTTTGTTAATATCGGTTCTCGTCATGGGGAAAATACCAACCCTGGCGAAATAAGTATCACTCGGCTTCAATTGAAGTTCGGGTTAACCCTACCTCTGACTCCTTAGTGAGGGAAGTCCTCTGGTTCTACGACCGGGCTCCCGGCCAGATGCACGGAAATTTCTGGCGTCTGATGAATAGGATAGAGTATTTCAACTCTACGAGTAAATACCAGATCGGTCTCTCCGAGATCGATTATCTGTACATTTTGAGGAGATGCCCAGACTCCTTCGATACCGATATGTTCTGGTCGGTAGCTGCCCGGAATAAAAATCAGAAGATAGTTGAGAGCCTGCCCGATAGTCATAAGGGATGGCACTCTGATCCTCTGCTGGTGACTGGATCTTGGGAATTTGACGAGCGTTCTCCTTTAGATTCAGTTAATCAGTCTATTGATCAATTTCCTCTCTTCTCTGCTGTAGACTATACCAGACGTCCCTGGAAATATCCTCAGGATATAGAGGACAAGGTCAAATATATCTTGAGGAAAATCCCCAAGGTAGTAAAGCAATGGTCCCTGACGGGGCTAATTGATAAAAATAAAAGATCCTCAACTCCCACTCCTGTCATCTCACGGGACCTGCGGATAACGGCTCCCGACTATTCGCGTAAGCGTCCCGCTGTGGAGATTACTGCAAGGGATGAAGTGTCTCGGGAAGAGGAGGATATAAGTCCCGACATCCCCTTAATAAAGAGACCTCGCCAAGCTCATAGCACGCCAGCCCATGTAAATCCCCCAACAAGTCGGGTCACGGCTGCTCCTTATCCCGTGGCCGAATTCTTCAGACATCCAGATGGTCGACAAGAACCTCTGAATGATTTTGCCCGGGAACTTGTCCGGTTGGAAGAGGCAGAGGTATATTCTTCTATAGCTGATGTCTAACTCATATTCTTATGTGATCATCTAACTTGTTACCTCCTTTGCAGATGGAGGGTAGAATGGCCGAGATGAGGAAGGATACCTTTGCTGTCCCAACTTTGGTGCCAAGGAAGAAAAGAAAACTGGTCAAGGGACTAGCTCCTGAATTAGAGGCATCACTGACTCGGGAGGGTATCGTAACTACTGCGGTGGCTGGTGGTTCCTCATCGACTCAACCTTCTGAGGCCCCAGATTCTCCTGCGGTAGCTGCCATACCTACTGCTTCTCCTTCGATCGCCACTATGCGATCTCCTCCTGGATTCCTTCCTTCTCCAGAACTTCAATCAGTATCTACCCCTCCATCAACCTCTCATCCAACAGACACTGCCGGGCCCAGTCATTCAATTGGTGAGCACATTCGTTCTCCTTCATTCCCGTCTGGTACAGTATTTGATTTAATTGATACATGGGTTACACTGAAAGAATTGTGGCGACAAGATAACCCCATTGCAGGTCTACGGGATTTCGATGGCGTAGAACCATACATCATGAATGCTGGTTGCTTGCCTAATGGGCAGCCCATCTCGGAGCAAAGCTCCATTGCTGACGCTGGGGTGGCTTCGACGTTGATCGAACGAATCTGTCTTCCACGGGACAGGTTGCGTTATATTGACATGCCTTCCCCAAAAGTGCCCTGTGAAGTTCTCAGTCGTTCCCTCCTGGAGGTAAGAATTTTTTTTTTTTTTTGTACTGCTTTCTCTGATGAATTCTTCCAATATATTCTAACAGTTCCTTCTGTCTGCAGAGCATCCATGCCTACGTAGGTCTGAGGGATTATCTTGGTGATCTCCTCCAAAATTATACTGCCCTTGTCGAAAAATCAAGTGCATCCGAAGCTAAACTTCAACTGGCCGAGGAGCAAATTCAAGCAGCCACTCTCTCTGCCGAAGTTTCAAAGACCAAGGCTGAAATGGAGAGAAAATTGGCTCTTGAAGCTCTTGCTTCAAAGAAAAAAGCTGAAGATAACTTGATTAAAGTCAAGGCGGAGTATGCAAAATTCAAGGAGGGAGCCAGTCGCCTGCAACAAGATCTGGAGAAGATGACCGTTGAGAGGGATGAAATCAAACAGGCATCTGATGCCCTCCAACAAGAATCTTACGACAAGGGATACCGGGAAGGCTTCGCCAAATGTGAAGCCATGATGGAAGAAGAAGGAGATGAAGATCCTGTTGAAAATATAGTTCAGCCTGAACCACTTGTCGGGACAATAATTTCAACAGAAGTTCCCCAAGAACCATCTCCAACCATCCCGGCACCTGAAGTTGTTCCAGCCTCTTTTCAGACAGACATGGTGACTCCAGGAGGGGATGTCACAGTATATCCTGTCACTCAGCCGGTCGGCGGGCAGGATGTGACACTTCCCTGATTTTTGTAACTAACCCCTTGGGTTTACAATTGTAAATGCCGTTTTAAGGCTTTTCAATATAATAGAATACTTTTTCTGTTATTGCATGAACTGAATACTTATAAAATTATGAATTCAATGTGTTAAAATTCAATAATCCTAGTCAGGAATATAGGTTTGTCGGGAATCAACTTGTATTATCCCGGCTAGGATTTCATGGTCAATTAATCTCACTTGGATTTTATAAATGACGAGAATCTCATTAATTCTAGTCGCATGACTAAGAATCTTTAGATCATCCCGGCCTTCCGGTTTGTATACTTGGACTCTTATCAAGGCAAGAAGCCAAAATTGATAAGAATCCAAGGCTCCCGGCTAGGACTTTGTATTCGACGTGATTCTCCTCAACTCCAGTCGCATGACTTAGAATTTTAGATCATCCCGGCCTTCCGGTTTGTAACTCCCGGCTTAGGACTTTGTATTCGACGTGAATCTCTTCAATTCCAGTCGCATGACTTAGAATTTTAGATCATCCCGGCCTTCCGGTTTGTAACTCCCGGCTTAGGACTTTGTATTCGACGTGAATCTCTTCAATTCCAGTCGCATGACTTAGAATTTTAGATCATCCCGGCCTTCCGGTTTGTAACTCCCGGCTTAGGACTTTGTATTCGACGTGAATCTCTTCAATTCCAGTCGCATGACTTAGAATTTTAGATCATCCCGGCCTTCCGGTTTGTAACTCCCGGCTTAGGACTTTGTATTCGACGTGAATCTCTTCAATTCCAGTCGCATGACTTAGAATTTTTGATCATCCCGGCCTTCCGGTTTGTAACTCCCGGCTTAGGACTTTGTAATCGACGTGATTCTCCTCAATTCCAGTCGCGTGACTTAGAATTTTAGATCATCCCGGCCTTCCGGTTTGTAACTCCCGGCTTAGGACTTTGTAATCGACGTGATTCTCCTCAATTCCAGTCGCGTGACTTAGAATTTTAGATCATCCCGGCCTTCCGGTTTGTAACTCCCGGCTTAGGACTTTGTAATCGACGTGATTCTCCTCAATTCCAGTCGCGTGACTTAGAATTTTAGATCATCCCGGCCTTCCGGTTTGTAACTCCCGGCTTAGGACTTTGTATTCGACGACGATGCTTCTTGTATAAGAAACTTAGAATCATCTTTATTGATAGAAAATCCGCATATTAAATGCGTTCCACGGTCTTTCAAATACATCTCCGTCTTGTGTCTTCAAGTAATAAGCCCCGTTCTGCCCAATCCTGTCAATAAGGTAAGGACCTTCCCAATTGGCCCCCAATTTGCCACTCCCGGGTTCTCTTGTATTGTCAAATACTTTTCTCAGTACCAAATCTCCAACTTTGAAGGTCCTGCGTCTGACGCGGCGATCATATGACCGTTTGATAGTTTGCTGATAATTAGCCAATCTCACAACTGCCTGTTCCCGACGCTCTTCTAGCAAGTCATTGTCCCGAGCCAATATTCCTTCATTCTGCCCAGTATTGACAGCCTGAGTCCGAGATGTCGGGATAACAACTTCTGTAGGGATTACTGCCTCTGATCCATAAGCCAGAGAAAATGGAGATTCCCTTGTAGTTCTTCTCGGGGTAGTTCGATATGCCCAGAGTACTCCTGACAATTCTTCCGCCCATTTTCCCTTTGCTCGATCTAACTTCTTCTTCAAGTTTTCGAGTATAACTCGATTTGCTCTCTCGGCAAGTCCGTTACTCTGGGGGTATCTTGGGGCAGATAGTCTTTTCTTTATATTCAAAGCCTGACACAGAGCTTTCACCTCGGTGGAATCAAATTGGGTTCCGTTATCTGTGACTATCTCTTCTGGAATGCCGAACCGGCAGATGATATTCTCCCATAAGAACCTCTTCACATGCGAAGACTGTACCTGAACTAACGGCACTGCCTCGATCCACTTTGTGAAGTAATCCGTGGCCACCAATAAGAATCTCACATTCCCTGGGGCTGTCGGGAATGGTCCCATTATATCTAGTCCCCATTTCGCAAATGGCCATGGACTGAATACAGGATGCAGCTCTTCGGCGGGAACCTTTATCAATGGAGAATATTTCTGACACTTCTCACATTTCTTCACCAGCAACTTGGCATCTTTCTGCATGTAGGGCCAAAAATAACCTTGGCTGAGAGCTTTATGTGCCAAGGTCCTCGCCCCCGAGTGATTTCCACATTCCCCCGCGTGTATCTCAAGAAGAATTTGCTGAGATTCTCTGGGGGTAAGACATTTAAGGAGAGGACCTGATGCTGATTTCCTGTAGAGATCTTGGCCTACCATGATATACCTTCTCCCAAGCCTCTGAATTCTCTTTGCGGCATCTCTCCCAGAAGGGAGTTCTCCATGCTGTAAATACCTTCGAAAATCGTCCATCCAACTTGGCTCATGATCAACCTCCACCGGGGCCAGATAAACTTCAACAGGTGAATGAATACTCGGAAATTCCTGATAGTCCACGGATATAGTTCTTGATTCAGCCCCTCCCATCATAGTAGATAAATAGGCCAAAGCATCAGCATGCCGATTTTCCATCCTTGGTAACTGATGAATTTTTATGTTACCGAATCGCTCAGCCAAATGTTGAACAATATCTAAATAAGCTGCCATCCTCTCATCTCGGGCTAGATATGTCCCAGCAAACTGACTGACGACCAGCTGTGAATCAGTATAAGCGGTAATGTCTGTTATCCCGAGATCAAGTGCTGTCTGGAGTCCCGAAATCATTGCTTCATATTCTGCTTCGTTATTGGATGCCACGAACCCGAATTTAACAGATTTTTCCAATCTAGTATTCTCAGGTGTGACCAGAACGACTCCTACACCTGATTCGTTCTCATTGGCTGATCCATCAGTAAACAATCTCCATCCCGTCTTGGGATTCAACATCTCTGGCATCTCGGGAAGTGGAAGAACTTCTCTGTCCTCGCCCCCAGTGTCTGCCACATCTTGAACTGGGAAGTCGGCCAAAAACCCTGCCAAGGCATGTCCCTTCTCAGATGTTCTTGGTGAGAACTGAATGTCGTATTGAGCCAAATAAATGGCCCATTTAGCCATTCTCCCTGACAAATCGATCTTACCGAGTATAGATTTCAAAGGATGCTCTGTGTAAACCGTAATAGTCCTGCCTTCAAAGTAGGGTTTAAGACGTCTCGAAGCATAAATCAAAGCCAAAGCAGCTTTCTCGATTGTGGCATATCTCGTTTCTGCCCCAATCAAAGTCTTACTGGTGAAATATACTGGTCGTTCTTCCCGATCGAGCTCACGGAAGAGAACGGCGCTAATGGATTCATCTGTGGTAGCCAAATAAAGACCCAGAGGCTCCCCTTGATCAGGTTTAGAAAGAATCGGAGGTTGTGAGAGATAATGTTTGAGCTTTTGAAAGGCTTCATCACACTCTTCAGTCCAGTCAAATCTTCCATTCTTCTTCAAGAGCCTGAATAAAGGTCTGCATCTATCTGACGATCTCGCTATGAAGCGATTCAATGCTGCTATTCTCCCGGCAAGCTTTTGGACTTCCTTCCTGTTCTTTGGTGAAGGCATATCTGTTAAAGCCCTGATCTGTTCGGGATTAGCTTCAATTCCTCGCCTCGTAATGAGATAACCTAGAAATTTCCCTGAGGTCACTCCAAAGACGCACTTGGCAGGATTGAGTTTCATTTGATACTCTCGAAGACGATCAAACGTTTTCCCGAGATCTCCCAGATGTAATTCCCGGGTCCTTGTTTTAACCATCATATCGTCTATATACACCTCCATCGTCACGCCAATCATATCATGGAACATTTTATTAACGAGACGTTGGTAAGTGGCTCCCGCATTCTTGAGACCAAAAGGCATCACTCTGTAACAAAAGACGCCCCTATCAATCGTGAAGGCTGTCATCTCCTGATCTGGCTCATACAGAGGGATCTGATTATAACCCAAATACCCATCCATGAAAGATAAGATCTCATATCCCGAGGTTGCGTCAACCAGTTGATCAATCCTCGGCAAAGGATATGGATCTTTAGGGCAGGCTTTATTCAAGTGTGTGAAGTCTATGCAGACTCTGATCTTCCCATTCTTCTTCGGAACAGCCACTATGTTGGCTAACCATTGTGCATTGTTGACTTCGCGGATGAATCCGGCCTCCAGGAGTTTATCAATCTCTTCCTGGACTGCCTGCTGCTTCTCTGGAGTAATCCTCCGAGGTCTCTGTTTCACAGGTAAATGATCTCTATTTACCTGTAAATGGTGGCAGGAAATGTCGGGAGAAATACCCGGCATATCGTTAAATGACCATGCGAAAACATCCATATAAGATTTGAGAAAATCAGTGAAGGATATTTTTTCTTCCGCAGATAATCCAGCCCCGATATAAGTATACTTTGGGTTTTCCTCACTACCGAGGTTAACCTGATCAGTCTCCTCAACTGTGGGACTTGTCCCTTGCTCAATGTCACCTTCCCGGGTCAGCGCAGTCTGCTCCAGACTTGCCGGGATGCGCTCTAATTGCTATTTTTCCATAACTACGGACGAAGTTCCCCCTCCATGATGATCCTCCAGGACTGGGACCTGCTTCGATTTCAGGGCCATGGCATAGCATTTTGCCGAGATGGCCTGATCTTCCTTGAGCTCCATAATCCCGTGAGCAGTCGGGAATCGGAACAATTGATGATAAGTAGACGGTACCCCCTTGACTTCATGTATCCAGCCTCTCCCCAAGATGCCGTTGTAGGGGGATGGTGTATCTAGAACAAGAAATTCGACCATAGACGTGATCGGTCCCGTCTTCACTGGCAGAATTATCTTTCCCATTGCATATTCTCTCTGGCCATTGAATCCGACCAGAGGAATATTGCTCTGGATGAGATCTGACGGGTTAAAACCCATCTTTCGATAAGCTTCTGAAAATAAAATCTCTGCTGAGCTCCCAGGATCAATCAACAGACGCTTCACCTCATAATTACCCACAGGCAAAGTGAGCACTAGCGCGTCTGAATGTGGATGATCTACTCCCACGAGATCTTTGTCGGAGAAGAAAATCGCTGCGTCAGTGCTCTCCATCATCTCCACGGGATCTGTGATTCTAGGTCCCATTGACAGGTGCAAGATCTCATTCAGGTGTTCAACCTTCCTGATTTTAATCCTGTCCACCCTTTCCGTCTCTCCACGGGATAGTTGCCGTCCTCCCCCGTGTATCACATCAATTACCAGCCCACGCTCTTGCTGTTTAGCGGGGTTCTTATCCTTCTTGAGAACCTCGGCTCCAGGTACTGCCCCAGTCGTGCTGGCAATAAACTGTTGCAAAAAGCCTTGGTTAATCAGGTCCTCAATCTTATGCTTCAGCGCCCAGCATTTATTGGTTATGTGCCCTGCTTCTTGGTGGAAGGCACAGAACAGATTCATATCTCTGTCTCCCTTCAAATCCGGCCTCATTGGTCGGGGATATTGGAGATACTTCTCGTTTTTAATCAGATCAAATATCTGACTAATGGTCTTGTTCAAGGATGTAAAAATCCTTCTCTCTCGACGGGGATACTGTCCCGTGCTCCCCGACTTCTCTGGTACCTTCACGGGAATCTCTGCCGTTGTGATAATCTCAGCTACAGCTTTTTCCTTTCCCTTCGAAATTTTGCTGGAGGTCGGGGCCTTCTTCACTTCATTCACAGATATAGCCACTCCTTGGCCTCGCTGGAGTGTGTCGTCCTCAAGTTTAGAGTATTTCTCTACTCGAAGAAACAGGGCTTCCATACTTACTGGCCTATTCTTCGTTAGAGACATGTATAGTCCAGAACTCATGGATAATGCCTTGCGAAAGGCTGTAACGGCATGCTTATCATCACAGTCTTCCACTGTGGTCATGAGAGTACGGAATCTCTTTGTAAAATCTCGCAAGGTTTCTTTCTGATCACAATGTACATTAAATAGCACATCGACATCATTCTTATGTAATCTGTTGCAAGAATATCGAGTGATGAAGAGAGTACTCAACTTTGTGAAGTCAGAAATGGTTCGGGGGGCTATCTGGTTAAACCAGATCAATGCATCGTCGCTTAAAGTGGAAGGGAACATCCTGCAGAGGAGTTCGTCTTGAAACTCCCACATCGTCATCGCCTTTCTGAAGCGAAGTACGTGATTCACAGGATCTGTCTCTCCTGTGAATATCGAAAATTTAGGATAAGAAAAAGATTTTGGGGCACGGTATCCCTGTATCTCTTCTGTAAAAGGAGAATCTCTAGGAATTCTCGTTGCCATTGCTGTCATTTTATCAGCCAATGTTTCTTTCTTTCCCATCATCTCAGCTACCAGATCAGCTATCTGCTTCCTGGTTTCTGGCTGAATATGATCCGAGCTCCGCTGGCAGGAAGACTCAGCTTTATGACGCTTCTCTGGAAGCAGAATATGGGAATCTCCACGTCTACTACGTGGATTTCGCAAGACAGATTCCTCTGAATTCGATCTGTCTGAATGGAAATGACTTTTCTCCTGGTGGCTACGCCCTGCTGCACCAGATGTATAATCACCAGTTCGTTCAGCAGTCATCCGCTGCTTCAACTCCTCATTCTCTTCGCGCAATTGGGCAATCATCTTCTGCTGATTGTCCAATTCTCTCGCTCTTCTCCCCTCCGTAATAGCATCTCTGAGATCGCTAGTCGGATTCTTCTCTCGTCCACTCCTGAGACCTGTGCGTCTGGTATCCACCATTGTTCGAATCGAATATCTCTTAGAACGGAAAACTTCTAGTCGTTTCCCACAGACGGCGCCAAAAGATGTGGGGGAAAAATATCTGATCTAACCCACACAATCTTTGAGGTCAGACGATTCGGATTGTGGTGATGATCGGACGACTCTGATGCTCCAGGATGAAACTGCTTTCTCCTCTGCGAAGGATAGGATGATCTCCAGATGAGATTTGGTTGTACCTGTTGACAAGACTCCGACGCTCAAGTCAGCTAGGGAAATGTAACAGGTTTTAGGAAATAGTAAAAGATTTCAGAGTTTAAGCTATCTGGATCTGGAGAGCAAGATCCTTTTCTCAGTTCTGAAGGTCTTGTATTTATAGCCTTGGAACTGGCGTGACTCACCTTCCACGTGTCTAGTCATTATCAGTCAATGATGACTCAGATAGATTCTGTTATAAAACAGAATCTGTCGGTTTAAACTTTGACTTTCTTGATTCAGTTATACCTGAAATAACTGAAATAATACTGAGGTGGCATCCTTCGTGTCAGGTGTTCAGATAAGGTGATGTCGAATTCGTGATAATTCAACTAGCTGCCACGTGGCCAATATTCATTAGTTAAGAAATCGATGGTATTCAGAATACTTACCTCGTATGTAAGAGATCCTGCCACGTAAGTCATTTGACATTATCTGGCTTTGACGGGATGATATTGAAATAGATCCCGTCAAGTAAGTCTGATGACCTTGTCGGGATAAATGCATCCAGCCAATAATTTGACCTTGCCGGGAGGATGTCCCGGGATGACATGTTTAGAGTTCCCGGGAATCTATACTTTGAGTTGCCAGGATGAGTTCCCGGGATGACATATTTGGAGTTCCCGGGATGATATACCTGAGTTGCCAAGATGAGTTCCCGGGATGACATGTTTGGAGTTCCCGGGATGATATACTTGAATTGCCAGGATGAGTTCCCGGGATGACATGTTTGGAGTTCCCGGGATGATATACTTGAATTTCCCGGGATGAGAACCTTGAGTTCCCGGGATGAGATTGTAAAAGATCCCGTCTATCTAGTTGATGTCGGTGGGATGAGACTCATCAATATGTCGGGCAAGATTGAATACTTCCCGACATATTAAAGGCTGAGACGCTAATATTCTCTGTCAGCATCACTTCCATGTGTCGATAAAACAATCCTGACACGTGGCATTTCCAAGTAATGGAAATCGAGCGACACGATTGGCAGTTTATTGCTCTTGATGATGATTCCAGCGCATTAACTCTCGCGTGCTGTCTTCTAACACGCGTCGTGTGTTTGAAACCGCACGTGCTAAGCCAGAGATACGTGTCCAATTTTGACTTGCTGGAAAATACGGCACCCACATTACCTATGAATGAACTAATACTGTGAAAATCTCAAAGCTTCAAATGTTAACTTCTAGATTTAAAAATATTAAAATGAAAGACAATGGATTTTATTTTGAGTTTTATGCTAAATTATTTGATATTGTTAATTCTTATTTTAATCTGGGAGAAAAAATTCTTGAGTCCAAGGTTGTGAGAAAGGTTCTTAGATGTTTACTTGAGAGATTCAAATTTAAGGTCACGACTATTGAAGAGATTGAAGATATTGATGATCTCAATATAAATGAACTAGTTGGTTCACTTCAGACATTTGAACTTAACCTTCGTCAGCCTAAAAGAAACCAATGGATTGCCCTAAAAGTGACAAAGGATCACTTTGATGAGTCTGATAATGAATCTTATCAAGATGATAAAGAAATAAATCTCATTGTAGAGAAGTTCATAAAAATCTTTTGAGGCTAAAAATTAAATTTTTCTATGAGTTCTTAGACCTCAAGGGAGAAATCCAAATCCCATAATAGGTTTAAAAAGAAAGAACCTAAGTCTAATAATGTTCAATGTTATGAATGTTAAGGACAGAAACTTATTTAAGTCCGATCGATTGGACTATGAACAATCGATTGGATTTACGAAGAAAAATCCATCCATACAAAGGCCAATCGATTGGACCAAAAATCCCAATCGATCGGACCCAGAGTACAATCAATTGGACTTCACACGGATTGAATCTTTCTCAAATCTAAAATTCTTGTTCCCACGATCTCACGTTCTACAAGGCTCGTGGTTACAAATTCTATAAATATAACCCTTTTATACCTTTTCAAAATACACATATACACTATTACACTTCAAGAGAGAGAAGAAAATGTTTATTTATTAGAGTGTCCATTCGAAGAGCAAGAAGTTATTTATTCCATACACATCTTGTGAGCTTGTTCCTCTTCTTGATCAAAGTCAAGTGCTTGATCCATTACTCAACTTAGGTCTTCCACTTAGATGTTTGACCTAGTAGCCTGAGTGTACCAGTGTGACTTAACACCATTGAGCAACCTAGGGTTCAGGGTGTACTGAATCCTTTACCTTCGGCAAAGGCTAGAGTGTTGAGAATTAAGATCGGAGTAGCCGATCGACGGAAGGTTTGGGGTGTACCAAACCAAACAAGTGGACAAGGCTTCTTGGTTGGGAGGGCACACATGGACTCGTAGTATTGATTCAGAGGACATGGACGCATCGGCAGTAGGCTTGGCTAAGGTTGGAAGCTGCATTTGCAATGGTGCTGCATAAGTAAGCTTTGTTTCGTTTAATTTTCCAGTTAGTAATACTTTCCGTTTGGACGTGGTCCCATGGTTTTTTTTCTTGGCTAAGATTTTCACGTAAAAATCTCTTGTCTTTTGTGATTATTTGTTTGTATTCCGCTATTCATATTGATTAGAACAAACGATGAAAAGAAAATATACCACGGAGGTATATTCGATTTGAATCGGTTGTGATAATTCTTTATCAAACAACTAAGACATGCGATTTTCTCTCCTACCATAGACTAGTAAAACTGTTTAGGTATAATTAATTTTAAATACCTAATCAACCCCCTTCTAGATATTTTCGATTAAAAAGAACGGACCGGTGGTTATTTCAATTGGTATCAGAGCGGGTTATTCTATTAAAGGTTTAATCACTTGAATTTAGATTCCTGTAAAATCAGTCCATTTTCTTTAATTTGTCAAAATGCAAAGAGAAGGTAGAAACACATCCAGACCTCCATTGTTTGATGGAGAAGATTATGCATATTGGAAGGCTAAGATGAGGGCTTTTCTAAAGTCTATTGATGAAAGAGTCTGGATGGCTGTAGTGGATGGTTGGTCACCACCCACAATGATAGTAGGAAATAAAATTATTCTTAAATCAAAAGCCGACTGGAGCAAAGAAGACATTGACTATTGTTGTCTAAAAGCAAATGACTAAATGCTATTTTAATGCAGTTGATAAGAATGAGTTTCGAAGAATCTCTACCTGTTCATTGGCTAAAGAAGCATGGAACATTCTCAAAGTCACCCATGAAGGAATGTCAGTAGTTAAAATTTCTAAACTACAAATGCTGACCACTAAATTTGAATCCATGAGAATGGAGGCGAAATGACACATTCACTGAGTTCTATGCCTAACTTCGTGATATTGTGAATTCTGCACACAACTTGAGTGAAAGCATTCCTGAACCCAAAGTAAGTTGAAAAATTTTGAGATCTTTATCTGATAGGTTTCAGGCTAAGGTAACAGTTATTGAGGAGAGCAAGGATATTGATCGACTCTCTCAAAATTGATGAGCTGGTTGGGTCTCTACAAACTTATGAAATGAATTTGAGACAACCAAAGAAATCAAAAGGTTTAGCCCTTAAAGTTTCTGAAGCTCATGACTCTGAAGTTGAAATGGCCTTATTTGTTAAAAAGTTAAAAAGTTTTTCGTTCTAAAAATGATAGATTTAAGAACAATAAAACTTTTGATAAATTTAAGGAACATGCCAAACCTCATGAGAGATGTAGCAGAAGTGAAAGGACCTATAGGAAAAGTCGCTCAAGCGAACCTCAATGTTTCAAATGTCAGGGTTTTGGTCACTTTGCTAATGTTTGCCCAAACAAAGAAGAATATAAAGGCAAGGTGAAAGCCTTTAATGCCACATGGGATGAAGAATCATAAGATCATTCTGATGATTCAGGTAGCAATGAAAAGACTGATAAGTATACAACTTTTGTTGCTCGATTTAATAGTCTTTATGAATCTCATGGAGAATCCTAGAAAATTGATGATGAGAGTTTGGAAGACTCTTACAATGGGGACTTGGATGACTCGACAGTTGGTGTGAAAGAACTATACGAGGAATCAATAAAATTCATTAAGGCAAATAAAGCTTTATCTGATAGAGTTAAATGTCTTGACTCTGAAAATGCTGCCTTATTGATTGAACTGAAAAATTAAAAGTGTCGATTATTGGTTTAGAACAAGAGACCGAGTCTCTGTTAAAAAGGAACAAGTCACTCGAATGTGAATTCCAAACTTGTATGACATAAGGAATCCATAGAAAATAAGCTTCTTAAAACTAATAGGGATGTGTCAAGATTCTCATCTAGCTCTGCAAAGCTTGATGAGATTCTTCATGTGGGAAAAGTTTACGGAGACAAACATGGCTTGGGCTACAAACCTGATCAAGAAAAAGGGTCTTCTTCCAAGACGACTTTTGTTAAAGCACAAGCTATTCCCACTCAGATCATTGATCAAATCAAAATTGTCAAAAACAATCGTCCTTGTGCATACTGCAAAAATTTGGGTCATGTGATTAGAGACTGTCATAAACTGAGAAGAGGATATCAAAATTCTCTAGAGAAAGAGGTGAACTCAACTCAGAATGTGAAGAGTAAAATATTTCCTATGAAGACACATTATGAGCTAAATAAATTGGATGTGATATCTAGGAAGATGAAAGACCTACTAGAAAGGTCTAGAGATTTAATCGAGGAGATTGGGTCTCTTGAGAAATTCAGACATCCTCATAGTTCTATAACTCAATAGAGGAGAGATCCTAAGAGATTTAGTCAATCTACTAAAATCACATCTGTGTGGGTTAGAAAAGATTCTCTAAAGGAGAACTGCTCTAAATTGTTCTATCTTTGAGCATTGTGCTCACTATCCCTTCTTAAAGAATAAAAAGATTCTGTGTGACATAAAAACATTCATGTAGTCGTTCCTACGAATACCAGTATACTGTGAAGATGTCGTGGTACGTATACTTCGCCGACTAGGCGAAGACTAGAAGACAGAGACAGTAAGAATCAGACAGTTGACGACATGAGTCATCTGAGTAACTGCCCATTTGTCGGATATAGATCGTGTACGCTCGCTTAAGAAGGTAAGTGACTTAGTGGCCATAGGAATAGGTTTAAAATGAATAAAATATAATGGTAAAACCTAGTCATTGGACAGACCCAAGTCCTAGTCAAAGTTATTGACTTTTGGGAGAGTCCGATCGATTGGACACGTTCCAATCGATTGGACATAGCCCAATCAATTGGAGGCCTCTGTAAAATTGATTGGAGCCTTCAAGGCAGAACATGATCAAAACCCAATCGATTGGAGTCTACAAGACATAACATGATCATAGCCCAATCGATTGGAGACCTCTGTAAAATCGATTGGAGCTTACGGGACAGAAACTTATTTAAGTCCGATTGATTGGACTATGAACAATCGATTGGATTTACGAAGGAAAACCCATCTGTACAAATGCCAATCGATTGGACCCAAAACCCCAATCGATTGGACCAAGAGTACAATCGATTGGACTTCACACGGATTGAGTCTTTTTTAGATCTGAAATTCTTGTTCCCATGATCGCACGTTCTACAAGGCTCAGGGTTACGAATTCTATAAATATGACCCTTCTATACCTTATCAAAATACACATATATACTTCTACACTTCAAGAGAGAGATGGAAATGTTTCTTTATTAGAGTGTCCATTCGAAGAGCAAAAAGCTATTTATTCCATACACATCTTGTGAGCTTGTTCCTCTTCTTGATCAAAGCCAAGTGCTTGATTCATTACTTAGCTTAGGTCTTCTACTTAGATATTTGACCTAGTAGCCTGAGTGTACTAGTGTGACTCAACACCATTGAGCAACCTATGGTTCAGGGTGTACTAAATCCTTCACCTTCGGCAAAGGCTATAGTGTTGAGAATTAAGATCGGAGTGGCCAATCGACGGTAGGTTTGGGGTATATCAAACTGAACAAGCGGACAAGGCTTCTTGGCTGGGAGGGCGCGCGTGGACTCGTAGCGTTGATTCAGAGGACGTGGACGCTTCGGCAATAGGCCTTAGTTAAGGTTGGAAGCTGTATTTGCAATGGTGCTGCGTAGGTAACTTTTGTTTCATTTAACTTTCCAGTTAGTGATACTTTCTATCTAGACGTGGTCCCGTGGTTTTTTTCCTTGGCTAAGGTTTTCACGTAAAAATCTCTTATCTTGTATGATTGTTTGTTGGTATCCCGTTATTCATATTGATTAGAACAAATGACGAAAAGAAAATATACCACGGAAGTATATTTGATTTGAATCAGTTGTGATAATCATTTATCAAACGACTAAAGTATGCGATTTTCTCTCCTACCATGGACCAGTAAAACTGTTTAGGTATAATTAATTTTAAATACCTAATCAACCCCCCTTCTAGGTATTTTCGATTAAAGAGAACGGACCAGTGGTTATTTTAAAACAGAACTGGATTTATGGTAGAAACACTACATAAGGGTCAGTTTTTATATTTTATTAAAAATATAAATAATTAAACAAATGTACTAAATCAATCAATTCGGTTTGAAACAAACCTATAAAGTCAAGATTCAATTTATTACAATCATAAAACTTAAATGTAACATAATCAAAATAATAAAATTGTTAGGCATACGTCTTCAATATTCTTTGGTACGGCGTCATTTAGTCCATATTTTTCTTTAATACCAAATAATCTAAAAAATATTATTAGTTAAACCATGAACTTATTAAAGCCTAATAAGATTTAATCACTACATCATATCTATGACAATTTTATCAATCAATAATAGTTCATACGCAGCATATAGGCATGGAACAAGAATAACAAGTATTTTCAGAATAAATTATAATCTAAAAATTAATATATAATGTAATTAATAGCCCATCAAGGGTCTCATTCCCACGCCGAGAGTAGTTCAATCAAGAAATCTTCTGTAGGGGTTTAGGGCTTTGCACCCAAAGGCCCCATGCCTTTCTTGCTTAAAAAATTCCAACCATTGAGACCAATCTCGTACTTCAAAAATTTATGTAAATACAACCAATCCAATATCCAATAATTCAGTAGATCTCCAAAATTTAATAATATATCAAGAATAACCAGATCAATATATCATACTATAATATTATGTTTATAAAAAATAACAAGATTTAAGTGCGATACATATACAAAGAGTATAACTAAAATTAATTAATCAAAAAATCATAGAAGAGTGTACTTACCTCAATTCTTATTTTCTCTTAGATTTGAGAGATGTGGAAATGTGTAGTACGTTTATTTTGATTGTTGACGGATGGAGTCATTCTTTTAGTATGTTATGCTTTAGGGTCTTAGCAATGTTTTTGCTTTTAGGCTTGAATTCAAACGAGTGAAGTATGAGAGTCTTCTAGGGCTTTGAAGGTTTTTCAATTTATTCTCTAATGGAGGTGTGTTCTGCTTCTCTAGCTTTCAACAATTTGGTTATGGAGAGTTATTCTATTTTTAATAGTTCTTCAGAATAAAATAGTAAGTCTTTATTTATTACTGTGTACTATTAATTATCATTGGTAATTTATTTGAATTCAAAAGTTACTTTCTTTTATTAAAAAAAAAGAATATTAGTATCTTACCATTTTTTTTATTCGCGTCCAAGCTAATTTCTATGTGTAAGAATTAACATTTAAATAGTTTTATTTTTATTTTTAAAGTTCAAGTCTTTGATTAGGAAAAGATTTTCATTATTTCCAAAAGACTAAAAGTTATGAAGAATTTTAATTAAGACAATTAAGATGTAATTAAATTATATTAATTATTTTATTAAATATTAAATTTTTTTATTTGTCGAAAATACCATTTTAAAGGCGAATTACCCAAAAAGCCCTGAATGAAAGTTCAAGGTATTACGACGATGAACATTGTGTGGGATAAAAATAAAGACGAGTTCGATGATTCTTCTAATGGTGGCAATGCTATAAATCTTAAAGCCTTAATTGCCTCAATTACTGACACTATTATAGACAAAGCAGATAGTCAGTGTGACTAGATGACATAGAGTCACATTGACTGTGATAGTGAGGACATTGATGATATCAATGCTGTTTATCAAGAGTTATATAAAAAAAGCCTCAGACTGACCAATGTGAATAAGAAATTAACTAAACGAGTTTAAATTCCTGATTCTGTAAATGTTGCTTTTATACTAGACACTAATGAATTGTCTGTACTAGTTGATCAGCTTAGAGAAAGAATAAAATCTCTTCATGATAGAAATAAGTTCTGAGAATATGAATTCTAAACTTGTATGGGTACAAGAAGTGTCTTGAAAATCAACTTGTTAATTTAAAAAGAGATTTGCCTTATTTCTCTAAGAGCACACAAAAGCTCAACAAGATTCTATGTATGAGAAAAGGTGATGGAAATAATAATAGATTAGGTTACGTGTATTCTGCAAGTACTCCATTGTCTTCAAAACTAAATTTGTTAAAGCCAATGTTCTTCCTATATCCAATGTTGACCTACCTAGACCTCCCAAGAACATATCTACGTGTAATTATTGTAGGGGTAAAGGTCACATTAGTAATAATTGCCTTGAAAGGAGAGACTAATAGGTTCTTCCCAAGAAGAAACCTTTTGGGGGCCAGAGGAATCTATTCCAGAATATAAAAGCCTTGTAACAAAAGTTGGATGCCTTGAGTAGAGAAAGTACTAACCTCATGAAACTCAAGGGCACCTAAACTTAGAGGGTTCATAATAAGAACATGAGAAATAAAAAGAGAAAGATCATTTCTCCCTCACTGCTTGTGCAAATGATGAAAAGACAGAACCCATCTACAAGGTATAAAACCATGTGGTGAGAAAAGAAAAATTGATTGATCTAGTTTCCATTTAGAATGAACTCCTTAGAGAGTTTAGTGGCACTTGTCCCATTGTTTGAATAAGTATGGTTCTTCACACTCTAGTCTATTATGTAATTTTCATATCTTTTATGAGTTAGGTATTTAGTTTTATTTTACGATTTTGTTTTCTTGATAATTTTTTATTTGTTTTACATATTTGATTTTTTCGAGTTCATATATTCAAAGACAAAAAAAAATTGAAAAAAAAATTTATGTGTTTTGTTAGGATTTATTTTAGTAGTTGTGCACTGCATAATTGTGAATTTAATTTGATGGGCATTGACTCTAGAAAATTCTAAAACTAGGACTTGACACAAAGTAAATTGAGACTAGATCATTGTAGAAAATTCTAGAAAATTTAGATGATTAGTCTGCTTTACTATTTCTCAGTTAGTTAATGTTCATAAGTTTTAACTTGATAAATTACATGCACACTGACTAAACATGATTTGATAGAGATAACAAATCTAGTACTTTACAGAGATTAAAAATAAACCTATACTTTTTATGACTTCAAATTAATAGTGTTCCTGTTCTTAGTTGATTTTGAAACTGCAATATAATCGACTATTAGCATCCTTGTGTGATATTTTTCTATGGAAAGACTACCTCCAAAAGATAGAATGAAAGCCATCTATAGGGCCCCGTTACATTATGATGTTTGATTTTGTATTGCTATAGAAAATGGCTACATATCCTAAGAGAGTGAAGTTACTATTTAAACAAATAAAAATAGAACTGCTTATTATAAGATGAGAACTTGTAAAAGAATTTTAATGATGAAAATAAGTGAATTAAAAACAACCATATTCGCAAGAAAAATAATGTTAAGTAATTTGGCAAATACACTTGTAAGAGAGAATGGTTAGAACCCAATAGCTTTAATAAGGATTTCATAATTGGATATAAAATACCTCCAGATTTTGATTTAGTACTTAGAATTTTTATTTTTATCTATCATGCACCTCCAGAGTGAAAAAGTCAGATCACAGTACAAACAAGCGAAAGAAATTGAAAATTTTATTAAAGTGAACTAGTTTGATTGACTTGCTCTGACAAATGGCCTAGATTAATTGCATTTGAACTATTTTAAATTAAACTGTGTAGTTAAGTCTAAAATTATAGATTTGATATTTGTTAGTGTCTATTACATTGAAACTCGTTCTACATTGCATTTAACTTGACTTTTTATGTATTTTAGCATACTTCAGATTTGAGCTTTTTATCCGTTGTGATTCGAATTGATTTGATTTGATTTGAGTTATGTGAGTTGTAAATCTTTTCAAAGATGATTTAATTGGTTAAAATTCATTTGAAAAAGATTTTTCATTGGTTAGATTTTGTATGCTTTTGATATACTAGAGATCTAAATCATTGATGTATTTAGACTAATTTTACTGCATATCTTTATTGTCTTTATACACGTGCTATCTGATATTGTACCTGAACATCATTTGTTATATCTTTGCATGGTAGTTATTTATTTATCTTTTTCTGTACCTTTGTTATTTTATAACAAAATGAGGAGAAAAATAAAAGAGTTAAACTAGTAGATACATGAGATAGGGGAGCAAAATTTATACCTCATGGATAATATTTGTTAATTTTCTCATCATTTCTCTAACTTTGTCTACTAGTATATGCTTGACAATGTACATTTATTCAAATCACTCACTGCACTATTAAATTCTTATTTTTTTACCGATGATATTATATGGTATGTGATGTGCAGAAAATAGATCAAAGTCATATACTATATCTGTTTGTCTTTCTGAGTGAATGTGAGAAAGTGAATAACTCATGTAAAGGGTTAGGATACAATTGTATTTTTTATTTTACTCTTTATATGATAAATGTTTTTTGTCACGGAATTACCAAATGTGGAGATTGACATTCGCTTAAAAGTGCATATTTTCCAATGTTATCTTCTAAGTGTTATCACACTCTCCTACATAAAACTACTCTAATTATCCATTTTCATGTAAGAGTCTCTTTCATTACGTAGAACACATTTTTCGGATGAAATGGTATATTTGCATGCATTAAACGCATTTCTGGAAGTCTAGATATGAAGACGTTTTGATCAAGTCTCATTACGTGCTCTTCTCTTGCAGGAAACTCGATCGGGCTATTCTCGAGGCTTACGGGCCCACGATCAACCACAGAAGCCTAATATCAAAGCTTAAAGAGCCAACATGCTATGACTAGAAGATACAGGCCAAGTACGGGTCAAGTCAGAGGATCATGGAGCCGGTCCAAAGAACCAAGAGAGATGGAGAGCCGATGACTAAGAGACCGACCAAAGCAGTCGAAGCCACATGAAATGAGAAGAAAATGATAATCTGCTCTGTTGGCGAAGCCCGAGAAGAGAACATATTGAAAACTAGGGTTCCAGACCCTCCGCCAACAGTTATCTCTATAGTCTGTAGAGTTTTCTCGCTCATCTTGAAAATAGGATTTTTCCGCGTTGTTGGTTACAGAAACTCTAGAATCAACAAGATTTGTAATTTATCCTAGATTTCCTACAAAATTCAGAGATTCTAGCATAGGAATTCGTGTCGGATGTCGATCCGCACTCGGGATTAGGAAACGTGCAGTAAAGAACATAAAATGATTCTAATCATGATTTTTGATTTTTTTGGAGATCGAAAAGTAACTCTAATCACTTAAATAAATAACAACAAAATTAAACTAAAAATAAATGCATAAACAACACTTTACTTTATTAATAAACTATATGAAAAGATCCTTACAGGAATTTAATTTAAACTAAACAAAAACTAGACTAAAAAACATTGAAGATAGAACTAGAGAGAGAAATGGAGAGGGTTCTAGAGAGAGAGACAGTAAGGTAGAGAAAGAGAGAGAGAGAAAATCATGAATGTCTAGAGAGAGAAAGATCAAAGAGAGAAACTAGAGAGGGAAAATAGGGAGAAAATGAGTGCAGATGAGGGGTTCTTACCACTGATTTTACCAAGGAAGGTTTAATGGCCATGGAATGGATCTTGGGCGTTGTGGAGGATCTCCCTTACCGGTTCAAGGACGCACTAGGTAGGGATGGTCTCCCCTTCTCTTCCCTCTTCTTCTATCCTCTTCTTTCTTCATTCCATTCCCTTTTTTTTTTGTTTTTGATTCTTTTCGGAATGGAATGAAAGAAGAGGGCGTTAGAGAGAGGAAACCAAAACTGTTAGATGCACAACTTTAAGTTGTAGGTTTGGGCTACGGGAGGCACACCAGCAGGTGACTGTTGCTGCCGTTTGGAGATGAAGGAAGTGCTGCTGTTGGTGCACCTCGTAGTGTTAACGGAGGCGGTACAGCAAGTAGAGAAGAACCTTGCTGGTTCGGCCAGCAAAGAGAGGAGCTAATGGAGGATGGCAACGTGGTTGAGGGTGCGTTGAGAGGAGGGCGGACCTGCCGGAGTTGCAGGTCCAGCTAGCGGTTCCGGTAGCTGGCGCACAAGGGCAGCAAGTTGCTGGCGTTAGGGGTGTGGTGGCTGCAAATAGCAGCGTGGTGGAGGCGTACCAGTTCGGCAGTGCTAATGGAGAGGGTGGCGGTTCAGTCAAGGGAGAGATTGGAAGGAGGAGCTTTGAGACCACTGGTTCCTCCGCCCAACAAGGGAGAAGACGTCGGAGGTTGGAGGTTGCAGGTTTCGCCAGAGTTGCGACCTGCAACTCCGGTGATCTTTTTTTTTCTTTTTTTTTTTTTTGTTTTGAAGGTGCAGACCTGCAACTCAATATTGCAGGTCATGGAGGAGGAAGGGGCAGCAGCAAGGAGGCGTGGGTGATAGACGATCCAGCAGGTGGGGGGGTCTTCCTCTTCTCTACCCTTCTTCCCGTTTTCTTTTTTTCTGTTTTGAAGGGAAGAGAGATGAGGACGGGATTGAGAGAAAGAGAAGGAGAGAGGGGCGATAAGAGAATGGGTAGTGCAGGAGGCAGATCTGCAACTCAGACTTGCAGGTTTTGAAAACAGTAAGAAGATGAATGAAGAAGGAGGCGTGGAGTGATAGAAAAGGATCGGCCAAAGAAGAAGGGAAACGTGGGGAAGGATTGAAGGGATTAGAGGGGGATTAGGGTTCCAAAGAACCCTTCTCCTTCCCCTTTTAAAGCTCCCTAGTTTCCATTAATGGAAATTAGGGAATTTTTTAAATAAATTTTTGTTTTTTAAAGTAAAATACTACTTTTCTTTGGGGAATTTCCCCATTTAGTGGACCCCCCATTTTTTAAAATTTAATTAAAATTAGTTTGAAATTCACGGGGTCCACTAACTGGTCAGATAGCGGGTCGATGATGATGGGCCCGGCTACTGGCCCACATGGATTGATGATGTCCATCGTCTCACAAGATGATGTGACAGACAGTCTGATGGCGATCGGATGGATGGTGACTTGATTGGGACCCAGATTGGTAGATCGACAGATCTAGAGAGATCCAACGGTCCGGTGGAAGATCCAACGGTCCGATTGAAGATCCAACGGTCAGAAAGCTAAGGGAGATGAGACAGAGCCAATGGGCAGGAGTTCTGGGGTTAGGTCAGTAGATTCGAGGACCGAGAGATGAAGAGAGAGAGAATAAGGAGAGATGAGAGAGAAAATATCAGAAAATGAAGATAAAAGTATTGGCCGAGGGTCTGGAACCCTGGTCTTCACTGTGACCATCCTCACGCTTCTCCAATAGAGTAGACTATCATTCCTTGCTGGCTCATGTGGCTTTAAACGCTTTGGTCCATCTCTTGGTCATTAGCTCTCCTGCTCTCTTCGTTCTTTGGGCCGACTTTTTGGTCATCTTATTCAGCCCATATTTGGCCCATATCTTCTAGTCATAGCATGTGGGCTCTTTAAGCTTTGATAATGGGCTTTCCTGATCGATGTGGGCTCGCAAGTCTCGAGAATTGTCCCATCGGGGTTTCCTACGACAGAAGAAGCGCGTAATGAGATTTTATCAGAACGATTCAATGTCTAGACTTTCGAAAATGTGTTTAATGCATGCAAATATACCATTTCGTCCAAAAAAGTGTGTTCTACATAACAGAAGAGACTATTACGTAGAAAAGTAGATAAATAGAGCATTTTACGTAGGAGAATGCAATAACGCTAAAAGGATAATTGCTTTAAATAAGCACTTTCGAGCGAATATCACATCTCTCCTATTTCTCTCTCGTCTCTCTTCATCTCCCTATACATCACCACCTGATCCTCAGATTTACTTATCTAACCTCAGAACTCCCGTCCGTTGGCTCTGTCTAATCTCTCTTAGCTTTCTGACCGTTGGATCTCTCTAGATCCGTCGATCTACCAATCTGGGTCCTAATCAAGTCACCATCCATCCGATCGTCATCAAATTGTCTGTCACATCATCTTGTGAGACGATGGACATCATCAATCCATGTGGGCCAGTAGCCGGGCCCATCATTGTCGACCTATGGCCCGACCATTTAGTGGACCTTGCGATTTTCAAATGCTTTAAATTAATTGTTTTTAAATAAAAAAGGGAGGTCCACTAAATGGGAAAATTCCCCAAAGAAAAATAAGGTTTTCCTTCAAAAAAAAAAAATTTATTTCCTAAAATTCTTAATATAAAGGGGAGAAGAGAGGGTTCGAAACCCTAATCCCTCTCCCATCTCCTCCTCTACTTCCCCCAAACCCCCTTCTCCTTATTCTCCTCTCCTTCGGCCCCCATTTCTCTTCTTCTTCTTCATCTTCTCTTTTACGTCCTCACCGGAGTTGCAGCCGCAACTCCGGCCGTCTGTCTAGTTCCCCCTTCTTCCTCCTTCTCTTATGCTTCACCCCCTACTTGTCCGCTGGACGCCCACCTTGCTCCTCCTGTTGCTGCGTGCAACACGGTAAAAAAAAAACAAAGAAAAAAAGAAAAAAAACCAGTCGCCGGAGAACTCAATCTTCTTCGGCGTGTTCCACCACCGTCCCCACAGGCTGTGTGCTCCTTCTTCTTCTTCCTTCTCTTATTCCTTTCCTTTCTTCCCTTGCTGCCTGTTCTCTGCCCTACTTCCTATCTCATTTCTTTGGCGGACTGGTTCACATTCACTAGTCCTCCACGTCCAACGCCTGAAACTTCCAGGCACCTCCTTCTTCACCTCCGCCCGAACCAGCTCTGTGCTTCGCCTCTGCAGGTACCAAACGGCCGCCTGAAGCTCGCCTCCGCCTCAGCCATCACCTTCCACAGTTGCTGCCCTGAAGCTACGACCGCTACATCCATCTGCGCCTCTGCCTACTGTAACTCCGGCGAACTTATCACGTGGTACCTCCTCCTCAATCACCGTGTGTACCAGGAGCTCCTTTCCGCCTGTTGCAGCACCGCCTGCAACGTAAGCTTCACCTTGCTCCACCATCTTGCACCGCCAGCCACCATACCATTCTCCTCCATCACCATCATCTCAACTCATCTACATCACCGGTCGGGCACCTCTCTATGCCCTCTTCCTCTCTCAAGGAAAACAGAAAAAAAAAATTTTAAGAAGAAAAGGAGAGAAGAAGAAAAGAAGAGGCCGTAGCTCCACACATCACAACCACCACAACTCCGTGCTACCTGTCCACCATGCGGTCCCCTTCGCACCTATTGTGCCCGAGGCGTCACTATCTTCAAGAGAAGTTAGGTACTTTCTCTCTCTCTAGTTTCTCACTCTAACTCTCTCTTAGTTATTCTCTCTCTACTTCATGCTCTCTTTCTCTCTCTAGGGATTCTCATTTCTCTTTTTTTTTTCTTTAAGTTTTAATTTATTTGCTTTATTCTCAGTTTATGCTTTGTAATTCGAGTTTCAATCAATAAATAAATTTTCATTTTCTTTATTATAGTGTTTGCATATTTTTATTATTATTTTATATTGCTCACATTAGTTTAATGATTTCTCTCTCAAAAAAAATAAAATCTAAAGATGATGTTTTAAAAAAAAAATCACAATCCACCACTCTCACCTCTCCGTATTATCCACAATTTCAAACAAAAAAAAACCCATCATTTTATGTTCGTATTTGCATGAACTAACCCCGAGTGCGGATCGACATCCGACAAGCCACTACACAGTCTGCATTTTTGCAGGAATTTCAGTGAATCGGATAATTACAAAATTTAGTTGAAATGCAGGTCGTTCTCTCAACGACAGAAAAAACCCTACTTTCAGAGATCGTAAGGAATATTTTTATATTTCATTTTGTTTAATTCCGTTTGACATAAAAACATACTTGTAACTGTTTTCTACGAGTACAAGTGTAGCATTGAGCGGTCATGGTATGCACATCTCATTAACTACGTGAAGACTAAAAGACTCAGACTCAGAAGACCAACGAATGAGCCATCTGAGCACTACAAAGAAATAGATGGTTGATGGCTGAGTCAACTATTCGTTAGTTAAAGATCGTGCACAGTAGCATTGGACGGTAAGTGTCCTCCTGACCTTAGAATTATGTGAATTTACTAAATGAAAGTAGGTTTTTTCCGCGTCGTTGGTTACGGAAACCCTAGAATCAACAAGATTTGTAATTTGATCCGAGCCTCAAAATTCCTGCAAAATTACAGGCTTTGTATAGGGATTCGTGTCGGGTATCGTCCGCACTCGGGGTTAGGGCAAATAAGAACAATAATAACAGAAATCTACTAGAAATGGGTGGAAAGGTGAGAATGGTGTATGATCGATTTTAAAACCTGTTTAGCTGATTTTAGAGAGAGAATTTCTTATCATTAATAAAAAAGAATTAATAACAAAAATGGAGAACACTATAATGTTAATTAAATAAAATTTATTGAATCAAGTGCTTACAATATACCTTGCATAAATCACTAAAAATTACTAGAAAGCAATAAAATACTAGAGGAATTAAGAGAGAGAGAAAGTTAACTTTTTAGAGAGAGAAAGATAAACTAAGGGTTTCTAGAAGTAGAAACATAGATTAACTAGAGAGCGAAAATCACTTAATGAGGAAAGTAGACAGAGAAGGACACTAACCTTGAAGACTTGAGTGCACCATGTGGTGGTAGAAGAAGATTTGACCTAAATTTGCAGGGAGGAGGGTTGAGAGTGGTTGATGAGTGGGTACACGTGAGAAGCACCCTGTTCTCACCTTGGAGGAAAGGAGTTGAGGACAGCAACACGTTGCTGCAACTGATGATGTCTCACCTGACGCACGTAAAGGATGTTGCAACGGTCTTGTAGGAGCTGCAAGCACCGTGAGTTGCAGGTGCTTGGTCCTAAGTGGAGGCACGTGGTGACTGGTTTTGCAAGGTGTGCAACACACGTTGCTGCTGGTTCGAGGTGGAATACGACAGCCTGCAAGCTGGTCTTTCTTTCTCCTAGAAGCAGCAAGAACGGTGAAAGAAGAGAACAGATGAAGGGGTTTCAATCCTCTTGTCGGTGGTGAAGCGGGAGGACTGAGATCCACAAAGAGGAGAACTTGCAGTCTAAAAATGCAGCAGTTGATGGTGGTGAAAGATGGTGTTGGTCGTTCCTTAGAGGAAGAGGTGACTGTTGGTTTGCTGTGGGTTGAAACCAGAGTTGCAGGTACTAGCGGAGAAGATGGAAGCAGCAAATCTCGCCGGACTTGCAGTTCCGGCCAGCAATGGAGGACGCACAACGCGGTGCTGTGGTGGAAGAGTTATTGCAAGGGTGGTGGAGACGGCTTGGGAGAGGAGAACTTGGAGACGATCTGATGATCGTTATAGCAGCAAAGGGAGATTTGGTATGGCAGAAATGTGAAGAGAGAGGGAGTCGCCGGTTTTAATGGTGCTCGCCGGAGTTGCAGGTTGCAACTCCGGTGATCTTGAAATTTTTTTTCTTTTTTTTATTAGTTTTCTGATCCAGAACGGTGGTGAAGGGGATGAGGGAGTGAAGAACGTGGTGAGGAAGGGAAGGAGACGTTGCTGTGGAGGAAAACAACGGCCTGACTTTGGGATCCCACGATTGCAAAACCGTGAATGATGAAGAGACGTCGGTGAGGACGATCCAGTTCGGCGGTGCACAGTGGGGCGGTGTGGATGAGGACGGTGCTGTTGTATTCGACACCAGAAAGGTGGGGATGATGAACACGTTGCAGACCTGCAACTTGGGAAGTTGCAGGTCGTCTTGACGATCTGAGGGGCGTGCAAGTTGTAGTTCAGCACATGAACCCTTGAAACTCCAGATCTGCTACTCCATGGAGGCAACAGCAATGGTCAACGAGATGACAGGGGGGGCGAGCTGGGAAAGAGAGAGACGATCGAAGAGAAGAACAGAATGTGAGAGGGGGGGGGGGAAGAAGAAGAAGCAACGAGCAGGGTTTCCTCCCTTTTTTAAGGGACGTGGGGGTCCCTTGATTTCTTCAAAGTCATTTTTTTCTATCCCCAAAAATCTCCTCTTTCTAAAACATGTTTATTCCCTTTTTTTACTTTCAAAGAATATTGGAAATCAAAATGTATTCCTTGTTAGGCCCTACTCCAAAAAAAATCTTTTCTTGAGTTGCAAGTTATCCTTTCCAAAATTTCCTCCTAATATTCAATTTGTTTCCCAAAACATTTTGTTTCTAATTCCCATTTTTGCCAACCCATTAAAAAAAACTTTCACAATTTATTTTCAAAATATTTTATTTTTTTGAAAGTCCATGGACATAACTTAAATGTCCGTCAAAAACCACTTCCCATAAATGAAATGATGCAACTTTTGTAAAACATACCAAAATGTAAGAATTCTTTTTAGATGCATGCATGTTTCAATCACTCGATTCACTGGGCCCATACTTGGTTCATGATCATGCAACTTGGACTACCCTAGGTTCATCAGCCCGTCAATTGGTCTACATGATCTAAGTGGTTGATCAGATCGATGATCTGAGAGTGAAGATGGATGACCGGATGGATGATCTGATGGCGATCGGATGGTAGAAGTGGATGGAGATGATCGAACGGATCATCGGACAGTGGAGATCGGCCAATGTAGGCCGTAAGATCAAGTGATCTCGAAAGGAGAGAGGATCTGGTGGTGGATATTGAGATTAGAGAGAAAGTGAGGATTTAGAGAGAGGAAAGAGAAATTATTACAGAAATAAAGAGAAAATGCTAGTAGAGGGTCAGGAACCCTGGTCCCTGACTTGGTCTTCTACATGCTTTACCAACTGAGCAAGTCCTTGTCTTTTGTTAGTTGATAAGCTTTAATCTCCTTGGTCTCTTCTTAGAGGGTTTTTCTATCCTTCTCTCTTGGTTGTCTCTCGACTCTTTCTATCTTCCAGCTTTTTCCGTCTTTGGCCTTCATTTTCTTGTCTAAGTCCACTGGCTCTCTATGCTCTCATCAAAGGCTCTGGATGTTGATTGTGGGCCCGCATGCCATTAGTGCTCCTGCGATAAAAAAAATTCGCGTAATGAGACTTTATCAGAACGACTCAATGTCTAGACTTCCAAAAATGTGTTTAATGCATGCAAATATACCATTTCGTCCAGAAAAGTGTGTTCTACGCAACAAAGGAGACTCTTACGTAGAAAAGTAGATAAATAGAGTATTTTAACGTAGGAAACTGTAATAACGCTAAAAGGATAATTACTTAAAATAAGCACTTTTGAGCCAATATCACTAAAAATCTACTGGCCAAACTTTATCACAAGACTAAACCTAGGTTTAGGCCAAATTTGGCTAAGTTAAAAGAGAAACTTAGAGAAGTCCAATTGATTGGACCCTGACCCAATCGATTGGACTGACGAAGGAAAAAACCCATATGGACAGGGCCGATCGATTGGACATCAACCCAATTGATTGGACCGAAAGAGAAACATTCCAAGATAGATTCAATTTTCATAGTCCCACGAACCCCATCACTTATTCGACCTTGGGTCTTTACTTTTCTATATAATGAGCCTCCCTTGGTTTTATTAAATACACATAAATACACAAACACAAAGAAAATAACCATGGGGTTAAATTGCTAAAGCTTTCAAGCTTTCCAGAATCATTAGAGAGTGTCCCTTATGAAGAAGAAAAATATATATTTCAATCGAACCGTTGTAGTTTTTCTCTTCATTCGATCATAGCTTCTTAGCTTGATCTTTTACCTCTGCTTAGGTTTTCCACTAGATATCCAACTTAGTAAGCCGGAGTATATCATGTGCGATTCAACACTATTTGAGTGACGTAGGGTTCAGGGTATACTAAATCTTTCATCATCGGTAAGATCGGTAAGTATAAAATACGATCAAGGTGTACTAATCGAAGGTAAGTTTGGAGAGTACCAAACTGAATAAACGGCGAAGGCATCGTGATTAGGAGGGCACTTGTGTGACTCGACGCATGGAGCTAAATGACATAGACGCATCGGCAGTTGGCATTGGATAAGGTTGTATGGAAATAATGCTACGTAAGTAATTTCTGTGTACACATAACTTTTCAGTTGGTGATACTTTCTGTCTGGACGTGGTCTCGTGATTTTTCTTGGCTAAGGTTTCCACATAAAAATTGCGTGTGTTATGGGTGTTTGATTGTTTATATTCTGCACTATTGTTAGATTAGATCAAGTGACCTAGAAACAATATATATACCATGGTGATATATTCAATCTTAATCGATTGAGATTATCATCTGTTATTCAATCAACGTGTTGTTAGAATTCTTGAATGCGAGTAAATTACCCCTACCAGACCAGTGAACTTATTAGGTTAATAGTTCAAACAGAAGAATTTTAAATACCTATTCACCCTTCTAAGTCTTGTTAATCCATATACCCAAATTTTTCAAGAGAGACATTCTGATTATGGCTAAATTTGTAACTGATGATATAATTCTTCTTTATTTAACAATAAGAAGTAACAAAAATCTTGAAACATATGGGATGTCTTTATGTAACAATCCAACCAGCTAACAATTTAAACATATCTAATAGCTAACAAAAACATGAATTACAGGCTGGAAGGCTTGCATCATGAAGCTTGTACCCGTCCTACTAAAATATGATGTAGTTATGTTCAAGGCATTCTACATTTCTTTTGTCCAATTGTGGGCTAGGAACAAATCTACAACCTCATGAGGCTGCGACACTAACCACCGTCCAAATTGAGCTAACAGGCTCTAACTCATGTTGGGGCTTGATGCACCTAACTAGGTGCTAAAAAAACACGATAAAGTACTGCATTTGGTTTAAGTGAAACTATAGTGAGGTGTTTTGACGGGGAAGGGGTGCCCTCGCAATGTTTGAAATCTTAGTGGGGTGCGACTAAAATTACCCTTTAAAAAATATATTTTATAAGGTAATTACAATAATGCCCTTTAATCGGTTCAAAACATTATCCCAGTTTTGCCTTTCACATCTCGAAGACTTATTGGTCGTTGGACACTTCTGTTGAAAAACAATTGGTCCATTCTCTTTAATCAGAAATACCTAGAAGGGGAGGTTGATTAGGTATTTAAAAATTAATTAACCTAAACAGTTTTACTGGTCTTGGTAAGGGTAATAAAATCGCATGCCTTAGTTGATTGATAAAAGTATTATCACAACCGACTCAATTCAAATATACCTCCATGGTATATTGTCGTTTCGTCGTTTCATCTAATAAATACAATTAGTGGAATAACAATCAAACATCCACAAGACAAAGAGTTTTTACGTGGAAACCTTAGCTAAGAAAAACCACGGGACCACGTCCAGACAGAAAGTATCACTAACTGGAAAGTTAAATGAAACAAAGGTTACCTACACAGTACCGTTGTAAATGCAGCTTCCAACCTTAGTCAATGCCTACTACCGATGCATCCACAAATTTACGTGCGCCCTCCCAGCCAAGAAGCCTTGTCCGTTTGTTCAGTTTGGTATACCCTAAACCTATCTTCGACCAGCTACTCCGATTTTAATTCTCAACACACCAGCCTTTGCTGAAGGTGAAAGATTTAGTACACCCTGAACCCTAAGTCGCTCAAATAGTGTTGAGACGTACTAGTACTCTCAAGCTACTAGGTCAAGTATCTATGTGGAAGACCTAAGTGAGTAGGAGATCAAGTTTTTGGCTTTGATCTAAAACAGAAAAGCTCACAAGATATTTCTGAGAACTAAAAAGCTTTTTGCTCTTCGATACACTATTGATAAATAAAACTTTCTTCTTTGTATTTTAAGGTGTAGAAGTGTGTTTTGTAAAGCCAGATAGGAGTTATATTTATAAAATTCGTAGCCTAGAGCCTTAGATAATGGGAGAGTGGAAACTAGAATTTGGGATCTGAGAAAGACTCAATCCGCGTGAAGTCCAATCGATTGTACTCTGTGTCCAATCCATTGGGCTAAGTCCAATCGATTGGGCTTTGGGTCCAATCAATTGGCCTTATACGGATGAGTTTTTTTCCTTCGTAAATCCAATTGATTGTACATAGTCCAATCGATCGGACTTAAATAAGTTTCTGTCCCATAAGCTCCAATCGATTTAACAGTGGTCTCCAATCGATTGGGCTTTGATAAAGTTCTGTCTCGTAGACTCCAATCGATTTAATAGAGGTCTCCAATCGATTGGGTTTTAATTAAGTTCTGTCTCGTAGACTCCAATCGATTTAACAGAGGTCTCTAATCGATTGGGCTTTGATTCAGTTTTGTCTCGTAGACTCCAATCGATTTAATAGAGGTCTCCAATCGATTGGGCTTTGTCCAATCGATTGGCCCAAATAGTCCAATCGATTGGACTTTGCCAGAAGTCAATAATATTGACTTAGACTCGGGTCTGTCCAATGACTAGGTTTGACCATTATATTTTGTTCATTTAAACCTATTCATATAGCCACTAAGTCTCTTACCTTCATAAGCGAGCGTACACGATCTATAACCGACAAATAGACAGTTATTCAGATGACTCCTATCGTCAACTGTCTGATTCTTGTTGTTTCTGTCTTCTAGTCTTCATGTAGTCGACTAAGTATGCGTACCACGACATCTTCACACTATACTACTGCTCGTAGGTAAGGTTACATGAATATTTTGTCATACGAAATCTTTGCCAAACTAGAATATGAGAATATTCCTTACAATCTTTCTCTTTGACAATTCCGTGACAAAAAATATTTAATCATATAGAAGGTAAACAAAGAAGATAGAAATACAATCCCACCCTCTTACATGATTCACTCGATATCTCACAATCTCTTGAAGATACCAAACAGATTTAAATAAATGCTTTGATATGTTCCCTGCACATTCTGCCATCAAAATATACCATGTAATATCATCGGCAGAAATATATATAAAACAATTAAGCATAGCAGTGAGATTAATTATGCACATCACATGTAGAGAAATAGGTAAAATAACATATAATTTTACTCCCCTATCTCATACATCTACTAGTTTGCCTCATATGATTTTCTCTTCCCTTTTTTGAATGACAAATGTACAAAAAATAAATAGATAAATAGCATGCATAATCATTTATCATGAATCATAAGTGCATAACAATATAACAAGTATAAAAACTAAAAGATAAGCATGAAGCATAGTCTAAATACATCAATGATTTAGATATCTGGTATATCAATATCAATATAAAAATTATACATCTAGAGGCAGACAAAATATAACCAATGAAAAATCTTTTTCAAATGAATTTTAACCAATTAAATCATCTTTGAAAAGATTTATCAACTCACAGAACTCAAATCAGATCAATCTGGATTAAGTCGAATAAAAAAAATCAAATTTGAAGAATGGTAATATGCATGAAAAGTCAAGTTAAATGCAATACATAATGAATTTCAATGTGATAGGCACCAACAAATATCAAACCTAAGATTTTAGACTTAACTACTCAGTTTAATCTTGAATAGTTCAAATGCAATCAATATAGGCCATTCATCAGAGCCAGTCAGTCAAATTAGTTCACTTTAGTTGAATTTTTAATTTCTTTTACTTGGGTGTACTATGATCTGACTTTCCACTTTTTAGGGTACAAGACAGATATTAGTAAAAATCTAAATACTTACTTAGAATCTAGAGGTATCTTGTATCCAATCATGAAATCCTCATTAGAGCTAATAGGTTCTTACTAACTCTCTATTTACAAGTGTATTTGCCAATGCGATTTCATATTACTTTTGTAGCAAACATAGTTATTTCTCACTCACTTGTTTAATCAGAATATAATTTTTCAAGTTCTCATCTTGGGACACTTGGTCGGCTTGGTAGCTTTCACACTCGGTCGGTATGGTATCCTCTGCAACATTAAGTAATCAGATTTTTATATAGATTAGGACAATACAGATTTTACCACGTCCACTTGAGGTAGCTCTTTCCATCGAGAATTATCACACAAGGAGGCTAATAGTCGATTATATTGCAATTTCAAAATCAACTGAAAATAGGAACACAACTAATTTGAAGTCATGAAATGTAGAAGTTTATTCCTGATTCCCATAGAGTACTAGATTTGTTACCTCTATCAAATACAGTCCTAACTAGTGTCAGTCAATGTGCATGTGAATAACAAGTTAAAACTAATGAACATCCACTAACTGAGAATTAGTAAAATAGACTAATCTTCTAAATTTTATATAATTTTCTACAATGATCTAGAGAAGAGTGTAAAGAACCACATTTATTCAATCAATGGGACAAGTGCAACTAGACTTCATAAGGAATTCATTCCAAATAGAATCTAGATTTATCGGTCATTCTTTTCTCACCCATATGGTCTTATACCTTTTAGGTGGGTTATTTTTCTTCGCCATTTGTTTAGGCGGAGATGGAGGATTGACATTTTCTTTTTATTTGTTATCTTATTCTGAGCCCTTTGAGTCTCGGTGCCCTTGAGTTTCATAAGGTTTGCAATCTCTCTACTCAAGGCATCCGACTTTTGATGCAAGACTGTCATTTTATGGAGTAGATCTCATTAGTTTCCATATGATTTTCTCTTGGGAGGAACTATGGTATCTCTTCTTTTTTTAGACATATCTTACTCAGATGACCTTTACCCCTACAGTAATTACAAATAGACGCATACATAACTGGTCTGGGTCTAGGTCGATCAACCTATAGTATGGAAGGAACTTTGGCTTTTACAAATTTAGTTCCTGAAGACGATGTGGTATTAGCATTATCAACATATCCAAGTCCCCGTTTGTCTCCATATCTTTGTTCTACACTTAGAATTTTATTTAATTTCTCAGTTCTTTGAGAAATATACAGCAAATCCTTTTTCAGTTGAACTAAATCAAGTTCAAGAGACTTCCTCTTCTCTAGACATTCATGATAATCAGATTCAAGAAATTTAACTTTGTCTTGGTGGCTAGCTTTCTCTTTATCATGATGTCTAAAAATCATTTCATATTTTTCATGCTCACTTTCAAAAGACATTTTAGCATCTGTACAAGTTTGAAATTCGCCTTCCAAGAACTTGTTTCTTTCTTGAAGAGATTTCTTCTCTTCCCTAAGTTGACCAACTAGCATAGATAATTTATTATTGTCTAGTTTATAACAGAATTTTTAGAGTCAAGAAATTCAACTCTAATAGTCAATTTCTTATTTGCTTTGGTCAGTCGAAGACTTTCTTTATATAGCTCTTGATAAGTAGTATAAAGATCACCTTGATCTTCACTGTCTGAGCCACTATGACTATCCACAGTGAACCCTTCTTTCAGCATCTTTACAAATGAAAAGAATGAACTGATTTTGCAGGAATCTAAATTGAGGTGATTAAACATTTTATAGAATAACTCGCTCTGATACTAATTGAAAAATAATTGGTCCGTTCTCTTTAATCAGAAATACCTAAAAGGGGAGGTTGATTAGGTATTTAAAAATTAATTAACATAAACAGTTTTACTGGTCTTGGTAAGGGTAATAAAATCGCATGTCTTAGTTGATTGATAAAAGTATTATCACAATTGACTCAATTCAAATATACCTTCGTGGTATATTGTCATTTTATCGTTTGATCTAATAAATACAATTAGCGGAATAACAATCAAACATCCACAAGACAATTTTTACGTGGAAACCTTAGCCAAGGAAAACCATGGGACCATGTTCAGACGGAAAGTATCACTAACTGGAAAGTTAAACGAAACAAAGATTACCTACACATCACCGTTGCAAATACAGCTTCCAACCTTAGCCAAGGCTTACTACCGATGCGTCCACGTCCTCTGAATCAATGCTACAAATTCACGCGCGCCCTCCCAACCAAGAAGCCTTATCCACTTGTTCAGCTTGGTACACCCTAAACCTACCTTCGATCAGTCACTCCGATCTTAATTCTCAACTCTCTAGCTTTTGCTGAAGGTGAATGATTTAGTATACCCTGAATCCTAAGTCGCTCAAGTAGTGTTGAGATGCACTGGTACTCTCAAGCTACTATGTCAAGTGTTTATGTGGAAGACCTAAGCTGAGTAAGAGATCAAGCTTTTCGCTTTGATCTAGAGAAAAGCTTGCAAGATATTTCTGAGAACTAAAAAGTTTTTTGTTTTTCGAATAGACACTCTTAATAAATAAAACTTTCTTCTCTGTATTTTAAAGTGTAGAAGTATATTTTGTAAAGCCAGATAGGAGTTGTATTTATAGAATTCGTAGCCCAGAGTTTTTTAGAAAGTGGGAGAGTGGAAACTAGAATTTCGGATCTAAGAAATACTCAATCCGCGTAAAGTCCAATCGATTGTACTCTGGGTCCAATCGATTGGGCTAATTCCAATCAATTGGGCTTTAGGTCCAATCGATTGGCCTTGTACGGATGGGTTTTTTTCCTTCGTAAATCCAATCGATTGTACATAGTCCAATCGATTGGACTTAAATAAGTTTCTGTCACATAAGCTCCAATCGATTAACAATGGTTTCCAATTGATTGTGCTTTGATAAAGTTCTATCTAGTAGACTCCAATCGATTTAATAGAGGTCTTCAGTCGATTGGGCTTTGATTAAGTTCTGTCTCGTAGACTTCAATCGATTTAACAGAGGTCTCCAATCGATTGGGCTTTGATTAAATCCTGTCTTATAGACTCCAATCGATTTAACAGAGGTCTCCTATCAATTGGGCTTTGTCCAATCGATTGGCCCAAATAGTCCAATCGATTGGATTTTCCTAGAAGTCAATATTATTGACTTAGAATAGGGTATGTCTAATGACTAGGTTTGACCATTATATTTTATTCATTTAAACATATTCCTATGGTCACTAAGTCACTTACCTGTGTAAGCGAGCATACACGATTTATAATCGACAAATGGGCAGGTACTCAGATGACTCATGTCGTCAACCGTCTGATCCTTGATGTCTCTATCTTCTAGTCTTCACGTAGTCGACGAAGATAAGGTACTTTTTGTCATTCCACACAAATGTTTGATTTTAGACCCTTGCTTTTAATTTTTTTTTTATTTTAATTTTTTGTTTTTGAAATCGTAGGTATCTGGGCCTCTTAGAGCACTCGACTAATCCTCGGGGGCACGATAGTCAACCCTTCCACACATGTCGGAGTGTATAGAGAGAGTTAATGCGGACTTAGCCACATATTACCCTACTCTTTTCAGGGGTGGCCCCAAGGAGAGTTTAACTCAGACCCTCCTACTTTTTGGAGTGGACACCTGGCCACTGCACTCTACCCTTGCTTTTAAAATCAACAACTTAGTTTAGAAGTTACTTTTTGCTTCCACTATATTACCAAACGGCTCCTATGTACATGGCCCATTAAAACTTGGTTTGGACTCTTAATTTTGCAAACATTTTTTTGAGCTAATATAATTGCTAGTTTTGTCCTGGAGAAGGGTTTGATTGTTCAACCAAAATAAAAAATTTATCACTTTATTTTTTATATAAACATCTAGTTTTTGGTAATTAAGTTTATTATTTCAAGGAAAATGATGCAGTCTTCCTTAGGATGATGTCCTCTACAGCTATAGATACATCTTTAAATTCGTGTAGTGTGAATTTCTAGGTCAATCAAACGGCATAGACATGGGGAGAATATTCTCCTCAGGAAGACATCAACACAGATTAAAAAAAAAAAATGATTATTTCTAGCTCTTTCAGAATTTTGTCGTCCTTTCGAGTAAAACTTCGATGAGTGGACAGGGCAGCAGATCCCGGCACGTGGATTTGTACGCACTGACCACCTCGGCCTTACCGTCCACGTACACTGGTGAGTGTTTTGGTAAAAAAGCACTTGAGTACTCACCTGGGTACGTGTGTGGTGAGGCCGAGGTGGTCAGTCCGTACAAATCCACGTGCCGAGATCTGCTGCCCTGTCTTCTCCTTCGATGACAGGCCAAGTCATCAAAGTTTTATCCTCCTTCGAAGGGTTGTCCACGAATTTGATGTTTTTCTGCAGAAAAATACAAATATTTGATGTAAAATCTTGGGATTTGGTGGGACCCAAAAGCTTTATATTCATCAATCATCATTTATTGATTGAAAAGTCCCCCTCTACCCATCTTTTTAAACCGACACAAGAAAGAAAGAAAGAAAGGGGAGAGGAAAGGAAACTCACTTTTTTATTTGGGTTTTTTTAGTACCACCCCCTGAAATGTGAAAGTAATTTGTAATACCCCCTTATTCTTTCAAACATTAAGATTACCCCCCTCACATTTGACCGTGGTTGCCTTGAGTTAAAACGGTTACGCCCACAACTCAGGTTAGTCAGTTACGCCAGTAGAGCTGTTACTTTCGACTTTTTTGCTGACATGTCACAACTTGAGCAGGGCGTTCTGTTTGGTCTGTGCGGTCCTGGCGCATGGAAGCCTTACCTTTTATTTCGATCCGTGAAACATTAAGGGCCGTACACACACGAGTTCCGATTTGGTATCTCGCGAGTTACCAAATCATT